>JAVFBZ010054804.1:0-10100 GCA_032466195.1 Katharina tunicata
CATATGTTTGAAATTTGCTTCTTATAAATATATATTACACAATATAAATGTTTGGCAATTAATACATTTTCCTTTTTATTAATATTTTGTTATTGTTTTTTTTTGTTTTAAGATTATAGATAAATAATTTGGAGAGGGTTAATATGTACAATAAAACATATATGACAATATAAATCAACAGAAAGTTTAAATATACATATAATAAATTGTTTTATAGCTATGATAAAAGCATATACTGTAACTTTATTTAAGGCCTTGCCAAGTTGCTGTAGACGATTTAAATTTGTCTAGGCATGTTGGGGAAGGTGGGTCAAAATGGAAATACGGGGCAAAATTAAACATTTGAATTTTCGCGCCAAAATTGGGTTGCCACCTACCGGAATAAGTTTCTGTAGTGGCGCGTTTGACCATAGACGCAGTGACGAATTTGCACGAGGGCGCCGCAAGAACTATTGTTTTTAAGCTAAACTGAAGAATTAGACCCTTCCTGATCTAAGGTAAGGGTATTTTTGAGGGATGAACAAACAATGTTGCCATGTCCAACATGCAGACAACGCAGTTTATTGTGTTTACTAGATAGTTCAATTTTTCGAAAAACATAAGATCCCGACTATATTACAATCGCCTTTCTGTGTTCCACGTGATAATCATAAAAGTAACATTTGGGGAAAAACGGAATCTGTTTCATTTTGCCCCAGCACGTGTTTCATTTTGCCCCATCACGGCGGAAAGCACTACTATCCCTTCCTTGTACGATTAAGAGCTAAAAACAATGCCTGATAGTAGGCCTAGATCAGAACCAATAGAATGGTTATATTTCTCTCTGACATACATAAGAAACTGGTGCTAATTATTTTCATTTTGATCTTAAATAATAACCTATTTAACAACATAACTTAAATACTGCTAAAATTACATAAAAGTTCTGTCCTAATTGAAATACAATAGCCCTTTTTGTTTCAGGCTAGTATACACTATGGTTCGAAAATATGTACGGAAAACTCAAAGACAGAACCAGGAAGAACGATCTATGCAGGCAGCACTGAACGCAATGAACAATGGTTATAGTTAGTATTCGGAAAAGGCTTATCTTAGAGCCGCTACAGCACAAACTGCAGGCCATGGATTTGGTAAGACGGGAATATTTCCTACAAACAGACACACATTTCAGCCACACGAGTTTGCCGCAGCAGAACCAAAGGACCTGCCAATTGTCAAGAAACCAGCGTCTCCTACTGTACCTTCTGCCGGAACATCTCCTTTTCAGACGACTTCAGATCTGAATTTAGTTATATATCATCTCCGTCAAGAGATCCCTACCCAGCGACAGATCTTAATCCGACAAAGGAAACAGCAACATGCTCACCGGAACCTTCTGTAGGCCTATACCAGTTATTTCTCCTTCTATATCCAAACCTGTTACCCTGCCATCGTATGTGTCATTTCACGCTATCGCATCATCATCTTCAACTTCCGACGTCCAAGGGTATGTTTCATCTTTTTTTTTTCTCCGCCCCCAAAAGCCACAGTACGGCCAAACATAAATCCAAATGCGCGGCTAGGAAAAGACGCCATTCTGTCAATCAGTCCATATAAAACCAGTCTTAAGGAGGCCAATTGTGACAATATGAAACCCTTCAGTAAATCAAGCACGGATGTACAGACTGCAGGTAAAGGAAGCCAAAGGTAGAAGAAGGAAAATCTTTCCTAAAAGAAGTAAGCAAACTACGGATCTTGTAAGTATGAAAGGAAACGGGGATCTTGTAAACGAAAAATGTCGAAGACGCAGTATAATGTATTTATTGCTCAGAATTATGGAGACATGCGAAACGGGGTGATTCAGTGTGCCAACTGCATGGATAGGCACATCCGGCGTGTGCATGTATCGATGAGAATGACATTGATTTTATATGTGAGCTTTGCGACTAAAATTATAGAACAGATCTTAATCAAGGCAGTTACATGTTTAAGAAGAGACCATTCATTGACTAAATCATTCGTTGATTTATGTTGTCATTCTGATTAAAATTTGCTAAAAACTAGAAAGAAATACATTGTTCTGTGTTGCTGTATTTTGTTTGCATGTGTTTGTTTGCGTGTGTTATTGAAAAAATAAATTTGTTAATAATTGATATTTTACCTCTCTGCATTCGGGGCAAAATGGAACACTTACTTGTTCCATAATGCCCCATATGGGGCAAAATGAAACATTCATGGAATTTTTTTAACGTAGTTCACGCTAAAATGCTCGTTGATATGATAGATTTGGTTAACGTTGTTTTAAAGCGAAGGTCTGCATAAATCTATTCAAACTGAATCTGTGCTGAATTTAGTGAAATTCCTCTGTATTGAGCTCTTCAAAGTTAAGTGTTCCATATTGTCCCACCTTCCCCTATTCTCCTGTATTGCTTTTGGTAGTGCGTTCCATAGTTTTGCCCCCTTGGTACCCTTGGTTGTTCGACAGAGCGGTACGTCTAATTTAATGTTTTTACGCAAGTTGTAAGGAGAGATTTTAATGATAAAAATATCTCTTATATAATTTGGACATAAACCATGAACGCACTTAAAAACTTCTGTGACTAGCAGTTGCTGTCGATAGACAAAGAGGGGAGGTAAATGTGCCCGTTTTAGTAATGTGTCATATGTTGACACTTGATCATTACACACGAGACGCAGACCGCGTTCCTGTAATCTTTCAAAGTTTATTTCCACCTGTTTTTGAACAGTTGTGCCATGCAAGACAACACTATGTGAAGTTTGAGTGAACAAATGCTTTAAATACAGCAATTTTGACGTTCTCGTTAAGAATTTTTGGGAGCCGCTTTAGAGAGTTCAGTTATCTACCTGCTTCTTGCAAACGTTCGATATTTGGCTTTTAAACGTTAACGTTTTGTCGAAATGGACCCCTAACAGTTTGATATTGGATTGACTCTGTATGCTGATAGCATCTAAATTTATATCAGAGGCGCAGCCACTGCCGAAAACAATAAACTGAAACTTAGATGGATTGGCTTTCATATGATTACAATCAAACCATCTCAGGCAGTTATTAAATTCTCTCTTTAAATTTTCTATAACGGACGACAAAGACGAAGCGGTAGATGTGAGCGTGTTATCATCTGCATAGTTCATTAGTTTCAAGGATTCCATGAAATAGACCAAGTTCTTAATAAAATCATTAAACAGCACGAGCCCAAGGATTGATCCTTGAGGCACGCCTAGCAATAGGTGTCGCCACTTACTCATAGTATTGCCTATTTTAAACCGTTGCGCACGGTTCGAAAGATGATTACTCAGAAGAGCAACACTATCTTTACTAAGACCGTGAGCAGACAGTTTTGACAACAGCAAATTGTGTGACAGACAAACAAAGGCCTTAGAGAGATCAATTGCAATAGATCCTGCAGCGCCACCTTTGGCTATAGTGACATCTTACAGTCATCGATTAGCTTTATCAAGGCATAGTTTTGACGATATGAGGATATATTCTCTGCAAAAATGTTGTCAGTGAAAGTTTTGAGTTGGTTATTTATACATTTTTCAAAAACCTTTGACAAACTATTAAGTACACTTATTGGTCTATAATTATCTTTGTCCAACTCGTCGTCCTTCTTGTGGATTGGTCGTACTTCAGCATACTTACATTGTGATGGAAAAGTGTGCGAGGTGATACTATGATTACGAAGTGTTGTCAAAGGATGTACAATAGCTGGAGCAGCTAAACGCAATAGATTAGTGGGGATGCTGTCACAGCCAGTTACTGTTTTTATTTTCAGTTTCGAAATGACTGAAAGTACATCATAAGCAAACACCTGTTGGAAAGAGAAATCACCGAAGTTTTTCTCACTAATTTTCTCAACACTTTCATGATGTGTTAAGTCATTTGTGTCTGTCAACGTCGAAACGTCGATGAGGATGACTGGTTACGTCTCTGATTTACTTTGGTACTTTAATGACTGGTTACGTCATGGCTTTAATACTTCAGCGTCTACGATCAATAAACCATACTGATGTCGCACTTCGACCGTATTCTGTCTACTATAGAGGAATTGCAAGCCCAACGCAATGCACATTCTTTTGAAATCCATCACAACTTTATTTACACTTAAATAACATCTTTGATGACTTTAGTGTGCTCTTTATTGGTGATGATGAGTAGTAACGTGTGATTGACTGTAACAAATAAAACAAAAGGCTAATTTACTACTTAGAAAAACATTAACAAAAACAAAAACTACTGAATAATAAATCTAGATAAGATTAAAGAACATATATTACAGTATTTTATGGTAATCATCAACAAATCTAAAATGAGGTTTATAAACTTAAAAAGTTGCTTTACACTAAAGAAAAACGTTAACAATGTTTACAGGAAGTATAAAAAATGCAAAATCGGTCATGTACGGCTTAAAATATATACAGATAACTTTAACATCTGTTGTTGTTGTATCAAAAAGCACATCGTTTTGACTAGAAAAGTATTTTAGCACATTTACATTAGCTATATATTGCCTACGTGAAGTTGGCGGTATTGTAAGATCTTTTACTAACTACTAGCAAGGTATCAGTAGTGCTTTACATGTACATACCGTTTTTATCGGCCTATAAGACCAGCTGTCAAAATGTAAAAATGGGCGCGGACATCTTGTAAAGTTTACAATGAATGTAGTCAAGGGGACATCACCCACAACAATGAACCTTATCAAAAATATATATGTGGTTATATCCCTTGATTCAAATGCAAGAATAATACACACAATTAGGTTCAAAAGAGTACATATGCATTAAACATTATAAAAACAAAACAAATTTAAGAACTTTATCAATTTGACAGTTACAGTGTCATTAGAATCTATTATGTCGTTATCATTGTTGTCTATAACTTTCATTTGCTGCGATAAGTTGGTCATTTAACAGTTTACCATCAGTCATTATGGATATAGTTTCGTCACTGAACTGACATTTGTTACTAAAGAAAGGCTTAACCAATGGCCAGAACGTTGATTTTGTCTCTTTGTTTGTTTTACAAGAGTTGTCCAGGAAGTATAGTTACTTAGTTACTAGATTTCTTCCCCGCCTGTAATGTTCCCAATTTTGTGCAGTAGGAAACTTTTTATGTTTATTTCTCAGCTGTGCTTTTTTCATTATAGCCCTTCTCAGTGTAGGCTTTTGGGATTTAATACCTTTTGTTTTAAGAGGGGCGTGTTATATCAAAATTTTCTTTCAACAAGTATTCAAATACATAAAATTTGTCATTTACGTCATCAAAAATATCACTAATTTGAAAAGGTTTATTCTACAGATATGATATAGAGTCATTTACATTTATTGATTTGTACAATCTGTATACGTATTTTCTTTATATGATGACTTATTGGAGAAACATTTAGAAACACAATAGATAAATTGGTGAAAGTCACTGAGACCAGAGTCTATAATTCCACATGATTTAAACCAATTAGTGTTAGTAGGCAGTATATAATCTATAAGTGTTTCCCTGTCTGAAACATGTGGGTTGTGTCACCATATTGTGTAAGTTAAAAATGTCACACTATATCCTTTACTCGGCATGAGTCCATTGAGTTGTCCAGCCAGTCAATTATTACATCACCCATAATAAGAAAGCGGTCATACATTGTAGTCACCCGACCCACCGTAGACGATAGTTCGTCAACAAAATGATTGACGCTTGAACTGGGTGGTCGGTAGAGTGACATAATCAACCATTTGATGTTTTTAATGGTGATTTCAATGAACAGACACTCTGCATGTGTCATTTCTAAAACCCGCTGCCTGTGACACGGTATTGTGTCTTTAACATATGCCAATAGCCCTCCGCCCTTCTCATTTCTACCATTTCTGAAGGGGCGTCTATAGCCTGGTATTTTAAATTGGCTGTTGGGAAATGATTAGTCTAATTTAATTTCAACGACAGTAAAAATATCATCAGCGTTTTGCTGAAGTATATCAGTTACGGGCAAATATTTATGACGTAAGCTGTTTAAGTTGAGATAGGCTGCAATAAGATTTTTCTTATTCGCATGACGTATTTGTAACAGCTTATATATACCGTCGTCTGAACAATCTGATATATCTGAAAATCTCCATTGCCAGTGTCACTTGTCCTGCAAAAGTCAGAATCATTAAAGTAATATCCAGGCAAACAACACTTAGAACATTCCCATCCAGGCTCTCCTGTCACGGCATTTTCCGTTCACAAGTATAGGTAGTCTTGTACAGATAACTTCACACAATGACGTGAATCACACTGAGTGCCATCCTGATTCGATTTGTGTGTGAAAACAACTGCTGGGTTACGTATGCTTTAACAAGGAGAGCTGGAATTTTGATCGTTTATTTCATGGATAAATCGGTTGTTTTTGTACAAAGTATGACTTTTTGAGTGGACTTCTGGAAGACTGCTTGTGTCTTCGGGTGTCCAAAAATGTGTGTCTAAGCTCTTGCGGATCCGATGTAATGTGAAACAGACCACGCGTGGACAACAACCGACACCAACCAGAATGACTGCCAGGACAAGACAAAATGCTAAATGTATACGAAGTCAATCTGCCTCCAATAGGCTTAAATATACTTTAATTATACTAAATATACTAAATGGAAATAGGAGGATAAATGAATTGTTTGTTCTTGTGTTTTGGTGTTTTCTTTTTCAATAGAATCCGAATCAAGACAATCAGTTGATGCTAAATATAATGCCAGTCATTTCCCGTAAATTAGTTACCTGTCCTTTTCTTCTTAGCAAACAATTGTTTACAGACAGCAATTTGAATTCTTGAGGCGAAACAATCCCATGCAATTTTTTTTTGTTATTGATAATTTTTATTTGGTCATAACAAAAAAAAACCCATACAATTTGTCATTTGCACATATTAAAATTCAAACAGTTTATTTTATTTTTTTTAACGGTATGGTTACGCAATAATTAGTATACATGTATATTGCATCTGTATAATCATCATCCCTTATTGTACAATAGATATTCTAGATGGGACCCCTTATCTACACTACTAATTCAAGAGTAAATGGAGTGATGATCAGAATTTATCAAATGTTCGCCATTAGCAATTTTTATATCGGACACATCTGTCTGTATTATACAGCTCTTTGAGGTGCACTTTCAATTCAATTTATAAATGTAGAACTTTGTTCCAACTATTAAATAATCAAGAGGTCTGTTGTGAATAGCAACAATACATAACAATATTTTTTTTCTGCAGAAAACTTTACTCTGACATTAACACTTTTCAGCCAATTTTCAAACAATAGCCTTTTTGGTTTAACGTTATCACAATCCCACAGTAGGTGTATAATAGATTCGTCTTTTTGTTTACAAAATGTACACAATTTGCTTATATTTGAATCTATGTAATTTGCTGTTACATTTGTCACTTGTTTTAGAGGCATTTAGAACTTGGAGGTCATAAATAAGATAAGACATGTATGGATTACAACTTCTTGTTTATTGCTTGAAAAAGGTGTTAGCAAATACACCGAAATGTCGCAACCCAAATAAACAAGAAGTTGTAATCCATACATGTATTATCTTATTTATGTTACATTTGTTGTCAATATGTTTCTTAAAATTTTATATTGGAACCATTTTAACTTTATTTCTCTGCACCTTGTGGATAAAATAATCCATTTCTGCCAATCGCTTTTTTCAAGGACGGTCCTAAGAGTAGTTTCCCCGTGCAAAAAATGTTGGTCATTTAAAAAGTGAAAGAAAAATGCAATTATTTAATTGGTCCATGCATTTGTACCTGAGTTTATTTTCGTTTTCTCTGTTAGCGATCTAACTAATTATAAATATATTTTATGAAAACGCAAGTCAATAACTGTAGGTTACGTTTTTTGATAATATACTTGTTTATTCCCCATAAATCAATAGGTCTACATAGGCCTATTGCAATAAGGCATATTAATTAGTAGGAGTGTATTTTTGTGTAGAAAAAAGCGGTCATGTTTTTATGAAGCATGAATTTTGAGTGAATTAACGTCTGGAATACGGCTTGTGTAACCCAGGTGGCCCAAAATGTGTGTCTAAGCTGCTGCTTATCCGACCGATCCTTGAATGTGACTTGAAGACCACACGTGGATATAATAACGTTGCCTAATAGCCGCACTCGCTGTAGTGGTGTTCAACAGGCCTTGACCACACAGGGACTTGTATCAACTTACGTTTAAAATTGTAGAATTTGTTGTTGTTGTTGTTGTATAATAGCTGTTGTCGTATACTAAAGTAGAACAATAGCTAGTATACAACAACAACAACAATTTTAAGGTGATAAAAGTCCCTGTGCTTGACCAGTCAACAGACAGCTGCAACCCCGTTAACACTGGCAGATGTACAACAAATATGTAAAGTTCAGTTTGGAGAACTGAAACTCGACTTACGTCAATGTATATTTGAATTACAGAAACCTCACAAGCGAAATCGCGACAGCTCGGAGACTGACGAGGACAACGATGGAAACAATTTCCAGGTTCTCAAAACAAAATTGCGCCTAGACACGAAAATCAAAACAAACGGGTGCGTTTCGATAAATAGAGCAGCAATGTCATAACAGTCGATGTTGAAACCGAAATCGACGATCTGCTGGGGGACAGTGAAAAACCCCGAAAGTTCACAAAACGAACAATCGCTTGATGATTCTGACCTATTGAGTCAGTTAGAGTCGGAATTTGACTTCAACGCAGACACTGGATCAAAAATAAACGAAAAGCGGCCGAAAATCATCAATTCGCTTTTCCAAAATAGGCTTCATGACGAACGAGAGAAAGACTTATAAATACAAAATTCCCGAAAACTGTTCATGGGTTAGCAACCCGAAAATTAACCCTGAAATTAGGAATAAATTATAACCCTCGACACGCTCGATGAATGTCAAATTGCAAAAGACTACAATAAAAATGAACAAAGCAACTGTGTCCATGATATCTTGTTGTGAAAAACTGCTTCATTTAAAAACTAAACATGCAGACAGCAGTACTGAAATTCAAGATGCCATCAGATGCGTATTGACAGTTTGGCATTTTTAGGTGTTGCATATCTGATCAGGAAATTGCCCAGAGAAGACCATATTATGTCAAGCCAGATCTGAATAATACATTTAAATTACTCTGTACAACAGCCGAAGAGCAAGATCCAAATTGGTTGTTTGGGAGAGATATCGGAAAGCGAGTAAAGGACATTAACGAGACAAACAGAGTAGGTACAAGTGAAGCCTCAACAACTATAACCGTGGTAACTACCGGCTTCCTGGCAGAGATCGTCCTTATTAAGGTCGACGCCCAGCCCAGACGTACAATTAAAGAGTTGCCATATCCCTACAAGAAAGGGGGAAACAGTTTCAAGCCAAAGCAGAAGTAAACCAAGCGGCACGTAAGTATCCTGACTGGTCATTATTTATTTCCAATATGAAAAATACATTGCCCATATTAATCAACAAATTTCATACAGGGTAATTAAAACAACGTTTTATCAGTTTGGAGACAAGTTACGTTGAATAAAAATATCTTGGATGATATTAGTGGAGTTAAAATTGAATTCCAATTATCACCTATACAAAAATTCATACCTAGCGCTTACAAAGTCACTCCTGAGAAAAATATCATGATATGTAAAAAACCTCACTGAAATGGAATTTGTATCCAATATTTTTACTAAAGATAAAAACGATGGATCAATACGATTAATTCTAGATCTAAAAAATCTATATGCCGATGTTGTCTATATACTTTTTAAAATGGAAACCTTGCTAACGGCCATTAATTTATTAACTAAATGTAAGCTGGCCATGTTTTTCATGTTTTTCTGTGTATAGGCTAAGGGGAATAACTTTGTAATTTTCTGGTAACTTTGTGTTATAAACCAGTCATTTCCCTTTGGGTCAGACCACCACTTTCTAACACAACGAATATTTTCCCTCCACTGTTTAGACGTCTTTTTGTTTCTTCTCTCCAACATGTCTGTTTCCTTTGGCCAACAGTGTATGTATATTCATCTTTATATATTTTTATATGTGTATTCTTGTATATTATTGTAGTAATTGGTTAATTATATTGTGTGTAAATAGTTT
>JAVFBZ010054815.1:0-10100 GCA_032466195.1 Katharina tunicata
AGCTATACGGCTTTGTATGCGCTAGTCTTAACGTGACGGACACTTTTATTTTATTTTGGCTTTAGTCGATCACGTAAGTATAAAAAGGTTTCAAGATATCAAGACGATTCCCAGTAGGTAAATAAAACTAAAAGCCGCCCAGTCTGGGTGAATTTGTGTCATGCTGGGCGATTACTAGGCGTTGTTGTTGTTTGTGCAGTGTGTAGGTGATTAGCAAGCCGTCAGGGGGTAAATAGCCCTAGCTATTGATGTATCCCGCGGACGTACTTTTACGTTAATCCGCCCCGGACGTACTTTTGCGTGAAATACGGTAATCATTTTAAAGTTATTTCTGACATATTGCAAACAAGGCTGTACCTGTAGGTTGGATATTTCGGTAGCAATCAGTATGGTCTATTAATGCTTATTAGTAGCCCCATCTGTAGGCTAAGAATTAACTTTTTATCCAGGCTAATGTTGCTGCTCCATTTTGCTCTTATTACACAGTATTCACAAATGTGTTTTTAACATGATAATCAGTAAAATTGTTTGTTAAGTTAACTTCAAACTTCAAAATCGGCTTCCCCATGTTAAGTTCATGGATGTTATTGAATGCCATTACAGTTTATATTCTGCGTTCACTTCAGTCGTTCACACACATGTGTTGTGAAACTTAAGAACGCTATAAAACAAATTCACTGCTTGAAATCAAACTTGGCATGAAGCTTCGATTTAGCTTCTCAACACTTGAAAACTAGGGCTCTAAAAAAAAAGGAAAATGGTGGATAATTTGACTTTATAAATCGCTCTCCAGAAAAGTGCTCTCCTTATTAGTTCCAGGAGAGCAATAATGTTTAGGAGTTTTATAATATATCAAATTATAATTTTTTCTGTAACAGCTAATTGTGTTTGATGGTTTAAAAAAAAAAAAGATTAAAAAAAGAACCAAACCATATTTCACATTTTCATTATGATGGACTTGCAAATCTGAAGATCATCATGTGTTCTCTCCTATGAACATAAATAAAAAAAAAAAAATAAATAAATAAAAATTTCAAGTTTTTAAAAATGAAACATAGAGTCCGACGACTTTTTAAAATGGTTAAATGTTCTGTAACAGCTAATTGTGTTCAATAATGTTGTTTAGTATTTAAAAAGGGAGCTAAGAGAGTTACATGTTACAAGACATATTTTATTCTCATGTATTGTCAAGGGATATTTCTGTGCAGATAGATACTAAACTAGTATTATTCAGAATATCAAGGCCAAGCTGAAGAACTAGCTTCTGTACCAACACACTGATCGATATAAGAATGTAAGAAACGACTGCAGTTTTCAGGACATGCATAAGAGTATGAACATTAATGCAGAAGCGCACACTTTTGAATGAACTGTTTCGCGGATTCATACACTATGATTGGTTTCAAGACGTTATTTTAATAATATTGTCAAATTTTGTTTTTTGTTTTTTTGTTTTTTAGTCTACATCAGTAGGAGAGGTAGGGGTTGACATGAAACGTGAACAAAAACGAAGACCTAAGCCGAAAGACCAGTCCTCCCTCATCTGTGGCGTGTGCGGTGATAAGGCCCTTGGTTACAACTTTGATGCTATAACGTGTGAATCATGTAAAGCCTTTTTCAGAAGAAATGCATTGAAAACAAAGGTGAGAAATTCCATTTAATTGATGTTCCTATTTCCTGATTGAATTTGACAAAAAAAATATTCAGTTCTAGTTGTAAATGTATTTTATATAATTGTTGTCAAAGTTGAGAAATCGTAATGTTTATAAACCCGCAAAAGTATATTCTGATAACGATTCCCTTATGACATGCATAAAGACTTGTCAGTATGGTAGGATTTGCACCAAGGACTTGTTAGTAACATTTTGATGGGAAGACATTGGTCTTGGCCAACCAAGTATGTACACATTGACAAATATCATGGTTTGCATTATGGGTTTGAATGATTCGTGAATATAACAACAACAACACAAACCCTGCAAATCAGAGCACACTGTGAAGGTCTTATTGGACCTTTCTCGGCTCAAAATTGAACAATTTCTTTTCATTCTTTAGATTAAAAGATAAGTATTCAAGCTTTATACTAGTGCATAAACTGATTTGAAATTCTTATTAGAAATAATAAATAAATTAGTTTTCCATGAGCTTGTTCAAGTTGTTGATAGTGAACTGTTTTACAAGGTCTTGCTGGACTATTTGCTTGATTTTGAGAGATATGTTTTTCAGAAGCCCTTTACCACGACTAATATTAATCAGAATCATATATACCTATATTATTTTGAAAAGGTTGTATTTCAAAGGTTACAAAAATGTGAATTTAGTATTATTTTATTATTTTAAAAATTACTACAATTTGATTGCAAGTCGACAGAAAAATACATATCTATTCATCAAAGTGCAATAGCTATAACATCAAATAAATAAATTCAACCACCTGAATAGACCTTGAACAGAAAATTGCATGTAAGAATGAACATTTTGTTCTAAAATTTATAACAGGACATTTATGCAAATTTTTCCTTTAATTCATTCACAATAAAGTTAAATTTGTGTTACAAGACAATCTTAATTTGTATCAGAAATGACCTGCAAGTGAAAGTATTACACATCTATGATGCATATTCAGAGGAGTCAGGAGGTACTTTTATTTCTCAGAGCTGAGACATCTTGTAGTTTTATATCATTTGCAATGTTCTGTTTAACTTTTTATATTCTGTTTGTCTGGAATAGAAACATAGGTTTACTTTCCTGAGCATAATTAAATCTGGTAAAGTTTTCCATTTGTATGAAACAATTCTATTTACTCTAAATGTCTTCTTATCTTAGAAAATCCTTAAATGCATCCTCAAGTCAACCGAAATAATAGAATTTATTGATTTTCTGTTAATATGGATTTATATTCCTCTTTTATTCTATATAGTCTCTCAGAGAAAGATGTATGTAGGTCTGAATGGCAATATTGAACATCTCTGTTATATCAAATTGCTTACACGTTTTTCTTAGCAAACATTTCCTTATTTTGTCCACAAGAGCCACCCTTTGTACATGTATGTTGTGAACACAAATTTTACCTTTATAAAATAAGGGTTATACCAGATGGCATAGTAAAATATGCTTGTACCTTTCATGACATTGAGAAGAATACGGACACTAATATTATGACAGGCCATCCTTGTTGTCGTCGTACTGTTTACGCTTAAAAGTTCACTGGCGACGAACTGATTAAACAGTCACTCGGCTGATTCAGTTAAAAATATGTAAAAGACAGAAGTTGTAAAGCAGTACCACCTAATTATGAAGTATGTAAAAGGCAGAAGTCGTGAAGCAGTACCACCTAATTTTGAAGTATGTAAAAGGCAGAAGTTGTGAAGCAGTACCACCTCATTTTGAAGTATGTAAAAGGCAGAAGTCGTGAAGCAGTACCACCTTATTTTGAAGTATGTAAAAGGCAGAAGTCGTGAAGCAGTCCCCCCTAATTTTGAAGTATGTAAAAGGCAGAAGTCGTGAAGCAGTTCCACCTTATTTTGAAGTATGTTAAAGGCACAAGTCGTGAAGCAGTACCACCTAATTTTGAAGTATGTTAAAGGCAGAAGTCGTGAAGCAGTACCACCTAATTTTGAAGTATGTTAAAGGCAGAAGTCGTGAAGCAGTACCACCTAATCAGTCCTAGTGATTGTCTTGTATGCAGCCGCTAGTTGCGGACAGGTGTTTTTCTCAGCCCTTTGTTTTGACATGTTATCATGCAATTTGATTAAGATAACCTTTAAGTTCTCGGTAAAAGTCAAAGATTTCTAAACAAATAACTGAGTATGATGTGTATGAGTCAAGGAATATAGCTCATGTTAGTGGTATATACTAGTATACAAGGATTAGAGTTTTTCCTCCTATTTCTTTGGGAAACAGATTTTTGTTTCCAAGGATTTGAAGCCCAGGAACCCACAGGGTTACCAAATGATCGTTACCATGAAACCCTCATGCCTAGTTTGCTATCCATATATTGACAAACTGTGCCAGTCTATCTCCCACGCTAAATTTCTCTCTTTGTCCAAAATTGATATTACCTGTCAAGAAGCCTGGTGGATGAGTCTCTCTCGGTAAACGTCTGTGATAGACTTTTGTCTTACCAGCCAAGCAAGCTGGCAAGTAGACACATGTACAGTAAGTACAGTGTATATCAATTTGTCTCTGTCTGGCTTACTGGCAGTTGGTCTCTGGCTAAAGACAGTGTTTTTTCCAGCTGTCATACTTGGGACTGGAGGAAAATTTTACTTCTTGTGTTAAAGCAAACTAAGAGGGCTTTTATGTTGGTCTTCTTTAAAGTCATGCCTTAAACATACACACCCAAAATTGGGGTTTTCAACAAATTCGGATTGCCTTGATTTGAACAACTTTTATAGTTTGTTAATAGATAATGCATTTAGTTTGAAATAAAAAAAATATATTTAGTTGGGCCTTGGTATCAGGCTTTTAGGAGCCAGGAGAAGTCCTATTGTTATTTGAATTCAACTTAAATAGAGCCGGCAATCAAAGTCAAAGAGGATGGAAGCTCTACATCCTGGTAGTTTTTGGGCTAAGGGAGATAAGCAAGCCAATTTGTTTGTGTTGTCTTGTGTTCTGACCTGTACATGTCCTGTGTTGTTCAATTAGCATATATCCTATGATGGCTATCCTGTAGGTGTACAAACAAAAGCAGGTGTCCTGGAAATAAGAAACTATCTTGGGAGTTATTTTTTGTACAATATGCTTAATGACTCAACATGGAGTATGTTTCTAAGCAGATGTTAAATAATAAATCAGTTTATTTCCTCAGACATCCAGTCGTCTCAGAAAGAGAAAGTAACAAAGGATGTTCTAATGGTAACAAAGGATGTTCTAATGGTTCCTTTTGTCAAAGCATAGAACCGGATGAATATCCAATACTGTTTGGTTGATTCAAGAATTTAATTAAACCTTTTTTTTTAAAAGCTTGCGGCAACAATAATGCTCTTACAAGCCACACAAGCTAGCTGTGAATCTTCTGTTCAATATTCCTACTGTAACTGATATTTTGGGCCTGAAGATATTTAAAAAAAACTAAACCCTAAGTTGGACATGAGACTTTGAATATTTTACAAGAAGTTACATTTTTTCATTATTGTTTCTTACAATATTGAGTTAGTAGTAAATCAACCTACCATGATAATTAATCTAATATCGGGATTTTATCCTGTATAATTAGTATATCTGGTTTGGAATCTCTAAATCTGTACGTTTCAGACTGATGTCTTTGAATTTTTTACTTTAGAAAAAGTAAAATCCTATTCTTTGAAAACAGAAGCTGATAATTTTTTCTGGAAAGAGGAATCTCTGCACTGGGAATTTAAATGTTACATGAAATAAGATGTTGTGGTCTCATATGTTTGAGAACGATGCCTGAAAAGAAATTGAATCGTTGCGCCTGTAATAAACCAGAAGTTGTAATCCATAAAGTATGTGTTATGTGAAATAAGATGTTGTTTACAATGTATAGACCTCTTTCCTCAGGCTATCTGCTTTGTCATGAAGCCAAAGGAACAAAATAATGGCCCATTTGGGGTAATCCAAGGATGTAAATCAACACCTACCACCTGAAGCTAAACATGTGAATGTTGTCTTATATTGAAAACCACTAATTGGTGCCCTGTGGTCAGACCATTCCCCTCACACATGTGTCTAATAAAACATTTCTATACGAAGTTCAAATTTCTTTGGTCAAGAAGACAAAATATCTTTAAGAAAATGTCTCTTAACAATACAGTATCTGTATTTCTTTGAAAATTTGAGTGTGTTGTTTGATTTGGGTTTTGTTATTTCACCCATGTGACGATTTGTCAGCCCAATCTTTAATGAAGCTACCCTTAGCAAGACATTAACTGGATGCAAACTAAAGATCAAGTTCATTTTCACCCATCACTTGGGAAGGTAAGCTTGTTGTAAATTTTTGCTGGAACTTTAAAGTAAAGTTAAAAATGCCAGGATGTCCTTGTATCTGTTTGTATTTGCAGGAGGTTGCCTGGAGCTTAATTTGCCCTAGTGCTCTCTGAATTAAAGGATGTCTGGAGGCTGATTTGTTTTAACTTCTTGTTTTGTGCGCTGTAATTAGCCTGTATTATTTGCTTGTTGCCAGTGATGTTGAGGGTACTTTTCTTCAACCATTGGCTGGCACTTAAGTCTTTCATTTGAGTGAAATAAACTTTAGTTTAGGTATGGCATAAAATCCTCCAAAAACATTTTTGTTCTCGATATGAAAGTATGTTTGAAGGATTTAAGCTTTTATTCAAGAATGTGTCATACTTTGCCAGGATATATCGCTTGTCATACCTTGGCATTTAGAAACTGATTATCCAATTTGTAAGGCAAGAATTTTATTGATTACAAATTAATAAAATGTAGTAGTAAACCCATTAAATTTGTGCCTTGTCTTTTTGTATTTTCTATAGGTACTTAGGAAACATTGTGTTTGATGCTTCTCAACTTCCTAGGCTATTATTGTTAACATTTGCAAATCGTTTATATATCCTCATTGTGGTATCTTGAAGTCTATGTGTGTTTGTTTTTTTCAGCGGGTTGTTAGACGCAGGTGAGCTCCTTGTGCCCTGGAACTCTCTGATCTTAGCCAATCAGGAAGCTGATTATTTATTTTTAAAACCTGTTTCCTCCACATATTGAGAAAGAAAAAAAAACACAATTACAAAATAAAATTTAATTCAAGCCAAATAACAAACACATAAAGCTAAATGGTCGTCCAAATGTCCTCTATCTGTCGGCTAACCTGATACCCCTTGCGAATTATTTGTTAATTTTTTTTCTGAATGACAAGGAACCTGTTCAATGGATGTACGTCTTTGTTCTCTCTATGTAAGACACCGCAGGGGCACTGTAATCAGTTGATGTGATCCAATTATTTATTAGCCTTTACAGTTGAGAATTATAGCGGCTTTCTTTGAATTCTATCTAAAGATTTCTCACATGCTGGTTATTATATGGATTTGTGGGTAATAATCAGTCTATGGTTTGAATAAGATTGACATTCATGCTTCATTTCTCCTGAGGGATAAATCTCTGTAGGTTTTAAGATCTGCGCAGTGGCTTTACTTTGTTAAGAGTTAGATAGCATGTCTCTCTTTTTGCGTCTAACAACCCACTGAAGAAGAAGAAGAAAAAAACACACAGACTTCAAGATACCACAGTGAGGACTTATAAACCATTTGCCAATGTTAACAACAACAGCCTAGCATTGTGTATAAAGTCATTACAGTGATTACTAGGCTTTGTTTTGCAAGCGTACTTACAGGTTTTTCAAACAGTGGCAAAGCAGTATCGTCATATAAGCCTTATGACGTTAAACAATAACTGAATAAGCAAATAAATAATCAATCATTGATATTGAGATAGAACAAGCTAGTAATTAGAGCTTTAATTTCCGTCATTGTTTTATAGTATATGTTTGTTACGTCAGTTGCTTAGTATATAGTGAATAAATAATCCTAAACCTATGTGTACATGTATCTTTGTCAGACGGAACCAGCTTATTCATTGTCTGAGTTGCAGGTGGTTGGGTGGGAACCTCCTGTGCCCTGGTGCTCTCTGAGTTAAAGGGCATCAGTAGGCCGCTTTGCTATGGTGTTCTGTTTTTCGTCCTGTAAATGTATAGTTGTGTCTTTTGTCAAAGTTGCTAAGGTGGTTTGCTCCACCAATTGGACTGATGTGCCATCAAATGAGTGAAATGACCCCAAAAACAACGTAAAACGCCAATCAATCAAACAAACAAACAATTAAACATTATCTAAGTCAATGTCAGAGCATAAGAGTTTTTTTAATTAAGTTTTACAGTGCTGCTTAATTGTACTGGTAAAAATTGCAAGGACAACAGCATAATTCCATAGGTTTAAAAATGATTTATAATTTCAGCATTAGAATCACAGCAATGTATAAAACATGTACAAGCGTTTCCCTGGTAATAGGGTGATAACTGGCTTTATGTATTGACGCATCATGACAAATTGTATAGTGGTTGCTTACTAGCCTTGCCTGTTCTTAGTAACAAGGTCAATTATTTGAAATTATTGGGTCACTCAGATAAAATTTTATTTGTAATAAAGTGGTTTAATAAACAATGCGACTATACAAACACTTTTGAACACCACATTTAACAAACGTTTGTAGAAATTTAGCTTATAAAAGCTATCTTTAAAGTAGTCTGTGCAGTTGTCTATTTTATAGTGTGGTTTTTAAGGCTTTTCTCAGGTTCAAGTTTCTCCAAATACTAGCAATACACAGAGAAAACTGAATTATGGCTTTAAACGTCAACCAAACAATCAAATTTGGCATGTACATGTATGTTCATTCAGCATAGATAACAAAAATATCAGAGGCCTTGGCATTCCTGTATTGCAGTGGTTTTTGCCCTGCAGATGAGCTTTATCCAACTACTCCTTGGGACTAAGTTCTGCCTCGGAAATTGCGCTCTGCTTTTGTATGGTTTTATCCTTGAACTTGTTGTTATAGTTTTCATTTATTGTTTAAACTTTTTTTTACCTGTCTGTTTCAGTCGTTTGCCTGTAGTTTTGATGGGAACTGTACCCTAGACACTCACACCAGAAAGTTCTGTGCTGGATGTCGTCTAAGGAAATGCTTTGACGTAGGCATGAAAAAAGAATGGATTCTAAGTGAGTAGTTGTCTTGTCTTATGAAATAGTCAATGTGACAACCTGTCTTTGTTTTTGAAGCGTAGTAATAATAACAGTGCCAATGACAGGTCATTGATTGTTGTTTTAAAGGGTGGAAAACGGAAAGTACCCAGAAAACTGTTCCCCTGTTGGTAGTGCAAGTGGCTCAGATCTTTGTTTTTTCCGGAATTTTATTAATGCTTGACAGCGAAAAACCAGGGTCTGAGAGCAACACGTAAGGCTTTTTGTGAACTTCGAGCGCATACCGTTCTGTATACACGAGCATAAAACAAGCCTAAAACATCCAAATAACACGTATCAGATACAAAATTGATCATGAAAATGCCCCTTACTGTTTTCATTTAAAACACAAAGGAAAGGACAACAATAATCTAAGAATGTTCTAAAATCTGACACAAAAGGAAGTAGACTCTGACACAAAAGGAAGTAGACTCTGACACAAAAGGAAGTAGACTCTGACATAAAAGGAAGTAGACACACAACTTTGTCAGCTTGATGGCCGCTGACCTGTGCTGTGTGTGTGTGACGTAAGCAATTTGACTAGTGCACAGATTTTGAGGCAAGGAATGTCTGCCTTCTCTCGCCGAAGAAAGAAGAACAGATATGATGAAAGTGGGTGGGAAAAATTGTTTGAACTAAAGTTAAAAGGCAAGAAAGCATTTGTAGTTGCCAATTTTGTTTGTTCTGACACTTATTTAGATGTGTTTAGATTGGTTTACGGTGCTTGTTAAAAATTTACAAAAAAGTCTCAGACATATTGTTTGCCCAACAAAAAATAACTCAGAAACTATCGTCTGAGCTCCTCGAACTAACCTGTTGGCTGATGCACCAACTTACAGAAGTCCCCAAGGATTGAAACTGTGACCTCAGATGTGAAAGGGATCGGCCAGATGAATACACTCTATGCAACTACTTTTACTTTACAAATCCTCCTATGAGTGCCTTGGGTGTTTACAACTGATACAGGGATATTAACTAATTAAATCTGATACATCATCTCATTTTCTGGATAAATTCTCTCAGACTAGTTTCTGGATAGATCCTAATCTTGAGTTGCAATGGGTAAGATACAGGCATCTCAAGAAAATGTAATAACAGCCAAATGGTGAGGAAATTGTTGAAAATATGTAGCATGCACAGATATTTAGGTATATGTTAAAGTAAATATAATCGGAAAAGGGCATTATTTAGACAAAGAAATTAGCGCATTAGTCAGGCACAACAACAGTTATGAGTTACCTGAAACAGAATGGAGGTCTGTCTTAACCAATAGGTCAATCTAAAGTTGTGTTCCCCTTGCCCGCTATTATAGGTCTCAGGGTGTGCAAAATATTTTATAATCTGGTTGCCCTTCGGGCAGGCACTAGTAAAATTCAACTTGCCCGAAAAAAT
>JAVFBZ010054837.1:0-10097 GCA_032466195.1 Katharina tunicata
AGATGGGTGCATGAACAGTATCAAATACTGAGTGTAATCTGAGGAGTGCAGGGTATGCAGAGATGGGCGGTTGGATGTTGCTGTGGGGCAGGAAGAGAAGCGTGCATGAACAGTATCAAATGCTGAGTGTAATCTGAGGAGTGCAGGTTATGCAGAGATGAGCAGTTGGATGGAGCTGTGGGGCAGGAAGAGAAGGGTGCATGAACAGTTTTACTTACTTTATTGGTATAATGGTTAGATTTATTCAGAATTTTTTTTTTTTTAAAAATCTGTTGGTTTTGATAATATACACTGCCACAGCCCATGAACAGTTTTTCATACATACCTACATACAATATACATGTAATTGTGTCAGTGGGCAGGACAAATACACTCATACGTTATAAAAAGTTTTAGTTGTAGCAGTCTCAGACCAGCCAATTTCGACAAAAACTTATTTCCCAAGTGTATTTGGAAAGACAATTGATCGTGTCACATTTGCAACCGAGAAAGCACAGCCGTTAATTACTTAACTTAAAACCCGGAAGTGTGACGTCATTGTTCGCAACTAAAGTAAGCCTGTCTCGTTGGGCCTGCCTTCGTGGATGTGCCGGTTGATATTGTTACGTAAAACGCGATCTACCATTTCTAGAGACTACAGCCAAACAACAAAAAAGGACAGTGTTTTCATACCGGTATATTACAATAGGCGCTTATATAACCAACTGCCAACGTGTCTACACATTTGTCGAGCTTCTTTCTGCTAGCTGTATTAAGTCTTAAAATTATAAAAAGCACCTGAATGGCAGCCTCTTAATACCAACCAGCCAGGGCTTATCTGCCATAAACACCCAGACCTATATCCATGATAGAGCACCGCTTTAAAAACTATGTCTTCTTTTTGTACAGTAAATGCACTCTACACATCAATTGAATAATGCGATTGAAGAAAAACGTTTTCCACATACCTATATAATTCTCATCCTTTCACAGGACAAGACAAGAGAATTTCGATCAGACTGCATTATTTTCCATCCGTAATTTTAAATATACAAAACGACTAACATTTTTGTTAATGAGAGATTACGCTAAAAGCTTCGTTTGATGTTGATATTTAACTTTTTATCTCGCAAAATTATATCTCCATATACATAATGGCGTATTTCAGTGAGTTTTTTTCTAATATATAAGTTATTCAAAATATATAACTTCAGGGTATTTCAATCATAATGCTATACAGTTATAAAGAGGCAGGGCTGTTTACATAATCCGGCCACCTGGATAAAGCACTTGAAAGCCCCAGGCTCACTTGAGTTGACTCCTAAGTACCATAGACAAGAAGCCGAAAAAAAAACAGTTTAGTCGGAAATTGGCCTAAGCGATTTTCTCAGAGGTTCAGATAATTGCAGCAAGACATCCTGCATTATGTTGACTGCAAATTTATCTCACGACATGAATCCAAGGCCAAGTATCACTCGGACTGTGGTGTCATTTACAATTATAAAAGCATCCATCGGCTCATCCATGAGAGGACAGACACAAGCAGTATATATTTGCAATGCGAATAAAAACGTCACCTTTGGTTTTAAAATTAAATAATTAACAGCTATGCTTTCTCGGTGGCTGGTCTTGCCCTTCATCACCTTTGCCTATTAAAGGAAACTAGCAACAACTGTTTTCTCAGGTTTATATTACCTGGGTATGAATATGAATTTTGAGAGAACAACGTATACTGAAATTAGCCTGATAATCACACCAATCCTTTTATGGGGCAATGCTGTAGAATGACCGGTGACATGCTGGTCCCCTGAGATACCTACATGAACAAGGAGGCCCCAAAGTGAGGTTGTCTTTGACTATACAGTTTTAGACCCAGTGAACCAGAAAATGACTGGACCGAGGGAACCACCAGAGCGGCTTACACCTTTGAAAACATAAACACCTTAGAAAGTCCATATCTTTGGTAGAAAATACATGATTTATTCAACTTCACTATCTGAATCCTCTACTTTATTTTTTAAATTGTTCATGCTAGTTTCCTCGTCACTTGAATTTCTGTCCCAATCTTTTAATGTGGCACCCATCATGAAATCTTCACGTAAAATACTCCATTTAGGTTTACTTTCCTCACTTGGTTCATCTGTCTTTCGCTGAAAAGATAAAATGCAAACAAAATTAACTGATTGATTGGTGTTTTACGCTACATTCAACGGTATTTCAGCTATACTGTGGTCCAACCCAATGGCAAAAGAACATAAAAAGATCCCTTATCTTCCAGGAAGACACTCTAGGTTTTACAATAAACTGTATTGATCATATATCTTGAATCAGTGTTTTACACCATGTTGAATTGTGTTTGTTTGTTTATTGACATTATTACATTCATATAACGGGATGGCAGCAAAATAGCTGAAGGTTTTGATTGGTTAAAATCTGTGCTCAAGAGAATTTCAATTTAATGATGGCGTGTATAACAACAGTTATAAATCTCATTAAAACAACACATGGGTGAAGCGGACCATCGTCAACGACACTGACACCAAACAAGACATCACAACAAACTGGCTTCCTGATGTCACTGAGCTCAGAGAGACCCAGGACAATGGACCCTCCCACCCAACCAGACACTTACACTTTAGTAAAACAGTATTTGTCAGTAAGTGAACCCCAGACTTTAACTGTTGGTATTTAACACCGTCCTCGAGGGTATTTCCCTATGACAGCTGTGTACAGTTTACAGCCACAAAACACAACCTTCAAATCCCCATGATGAGCTACACAAAAATGATCACTTACTTTTTGTGTTGTTTTAAAGGAATTAGGATCAGAAGACACACTGGCATTTGTCCCTTTGAGTAAATCAAGAAAGGCTCCTTTTGTCACAGATTTGAGGGCCATTTCTTTTCTCTTTGATGATGAACCAGCCTGAGTTAATTTCTCTTCCACTGTTTTCTGTTGCTTCTTTACTGCATTAAATAACTGAACTACACCCCTGAAACACACAAATAATAATACAATACAGTGGAATACTTTTTGTTCACGATTATTTCTATGGTACATAATTTTCATCTTGTCCGCAGGGGTGAACTGGCATATCGTTCATTGACTGAATCACCTTTTAGAAACCGCTCCCCAGTGCCTTCACAGTCCACAATGGTGGCGACATTCATGGTAAATTTGTTATGTCATTTTCAGATCGAGTCGGCCAGGAGCAAAAACATGGGAATGAAATGCATTATGTCATTTCTTTCCAGAAAGAAAAAATGGTTTCAGGAATTTAAAATAAAAACATTACTGAATTTTACCTTGTAGCAATCTTCTGCAACTGTCTCTCTCTATCCTTATCTAAAGGGTTTGGTTTGACTCTGCACATATTCTCCCACAATTTTTTCTGAATAAAGAAATACGACAACAGCATTAAGAAAAAACATTGATAAAACATTTCTCACAAGTGATCATTGTTCAAGGTTTTGTAAGCTATGTCTCATAAGCAACACCATAATAAAAAAAAAATGGAAACTTTATTGTCTTGGTAATTTGAATTTGAGTTTAGGGAAATAAAAAAACAAAACAATTTTTGTATCTAATCTTTATTGAAGCATCTGTGCAGCAAATGCCATTTAATATTGAACAACAATCTGCAGAATGCCAGTGTCTTGGAGGTGGTGTGGAGGGAACATTGTCTGGCGTACCTTGTGGACAGACCTGCCTTATTTATGGGCAATGAAACTCTAAATGGACACACTCACTATCATTTAATATACCTAGACAAATTATTTCCATGAATGCTATACTTGCACATGTTTGTCAATGTAAAATAAAATAGGTAAGCATTTTGTATGAATGCATCCTAGCCAATATTTATGTAACTAACTTGTCATTTGACAGATGAGTTCAAACTTTCACAGTGTGTCAGACTTGCAGAATAGACAAGAAATGGTGCACTTAGCAACCATTAAAAATTAGATAAACTTTCAAGATTCTCACATTTTGGACTTTCCCAATTTTCATTTATTTATTCATACAGATACAATAATATAGATTTACCCTTGCCAATCTACATTTTTATAACAAAGAAAGCAAGAAGAAAATGTTGAAAAAATGAGGTTTATTCATTAATGAGTAAACCTAACCATGAAAAAGCTGGAAAATTGGATTTATTTTCATCTTTTGTGTTAAAACACTTTAGTGTCAAGAATTTTAAAATTGACTTTTATAAAACAGTTTGCATATATAAAATACCCTGGATTGTCAAGGTCAGCGCAAAGGGACAACATATCAACATATATAAACTCAAAGTTAAACTTAGGCCGAAGATCTCAGGCGATAGGTTTTGACATATTTTCTGTCAGTCAAAAACTAAAAATGGACTTTTGATACATTTTCAACAAGCACCATAAACACCTCTTAAACTTCAAAATAAAGTTTAAAAAATAACAATGTCAACAACAATGCTTTCTTATCTTGTAACTGTGGTTCAAAAAACATTCCCAAACAGGTATCATAATTTTTAATTTGCAGAGAAAAGGCAGATATTGTTCGCTTCTAAATCAGCACACTAGTTTAAATGTGTATGTCACATAGGCAACACAGCACAGGTCAGCGGTCTTAAAGCTGTGAAAATTATGTGTCTACTTTTAGCGCCAGAAGCATCTCTCCTATTATAAATTTTTTTTAATTTATAGGTTAGGATAGAGTTACATAAATATTAAAATTTTTATAAAATACCGTAGAAAAGATACTTCTGGCACTATGTCTATTTTATATTTATTTATGATTTATTTATTTGATTGGTGTTTAACATCGTACTCCAGGTGTCTACTTTCTTTTGCTTACTGTATCGATAGCATAAATCGTACAATTTAAAGTGGCAAAGCTGTTATTTTGTTTTACTTTAGCTACAGAACTGTGCCATGTTAAAACATTGTAATTCCTGCATCGTACAGGGCGGAGCACATATCTGGAACTTACCGTCTTATTCGATATTTATTATACATTTTCTCCAATTCTTTGTGTAGTTTTTATCAAAAATTATATTTAAAGTAACCTCTGAGTGTGAAAAACTCGCTATGCGGCAGAAATTCAAAACAAAGTGGAGTGACTGCAGGAAATTTTCGAATTTGGCAGCCATCTTGCTACCCTCGTTGACAAATAAAATTAACTTTTACATGTTACTTATGGGGGAAGTGCACATTTTTGATACATAAAATATCTCTGAATGTTCAATTTACCAAAAAGAATTGAAAATCACTTAAAAGTACTATGCAGCAGAATTTCGCCATGAAGCTTTGTCATAGTTTCGTGAAATCCAAACACTTTTCTACTCATAAAACTGATTCACACAAGTTGTGAGAGAAGAAAGTAGAAAGAGTTTCTTTGATATGCACAAATAACTTTTCAATGCCATCTTCCTCGTGAATATTCAACGCCTAAGCAAGCCAATGACCTATATTAGGTCAGTGAGGCGGGCCAAGTAGTCACTCAACCTTTGATCACCTGTAGTACTTGTGATAATGTATTCACAGAGTTACAGAGTCACGAAACCGCCTCCGTATAAGGCAGGGATCATTAACCCACGTGCATACATTAGACATCGTAATGCGAGTCGCATTATAGATTTTAGAAACTTTCTTATTATTTTAATACGGTATATCGCACATTTTCGAGGTTGGTATTTTCTGAAAGCTTATACTTTAGGCCATACTAGAAAAATATAGAAACCCAGTTTAATTCGTTTTAGTCGATTTTTGGACGAAATTCTGCGGTATAGTGGATTTTATTAGACAAGTTAAAAGCCAAAACTAAAAATTACACATTTTTGTTCAGTACCGTTCTGTATCATTATATATGGATTACGTAGACTTATATGGATTACGTAGACTTATAACGATAGAGTACTCTGCATCTAGTTTTACTTCCATGGTCAAACTGAGCTTGAAATCCCTCACCTTTTCGATAATTGCAACTTCCTTTGTTTCAATATCCATGTCTTTTTGTTTCCTGTTAAGAATTTGTCTTGAAGTCAAAGCTTTGGCTAAAATCGTTTTACTCTGACTTGGGATTTTCTTGTTGAGAATGTTAGCCATCACATTGGCCAGTCCACCAGAATTATCACCCTCTGGCTCAATCGGAGGCCTCTCTTCTCCCTCATCCAAAACTATCTCACTGTCTCCATCTGAACTGTGCCCGTCCGTCTCCATCTCATCTGAAGTACAATGAATCCACACAATGTTGTAAGATTTTTATTCTATAAAACACTGACAGAAGTTTAACGTGTACAGAATCATTGAGTATCCAGATTTCGCAGTTCAATGTTGTTTACATCTTCGGTTCTAAGAATATTTTTAACTACATTGGTTAAAAAATCTCACCTGATTCGCTAGAGCTTTCATATGAAACCTTAATTTCTGATCGAGAGCTCTTTTTCTCCACGTGTGCCTGCGAAGACGTCTCTGTTGTCATTTTGGCTATGGTTGTTGTTGTTTCAGCACATGTATAATAAATTCTCTACCAGAGTTATTGGTCCTTGCATATCGAGAAAGGTACGAGTCTGTTCTGATATAGAACTGAAATCGACAATATAGTGATGATCAGCTGGTGATAATAATAATTGTGTGTTGAGTTGACCTGGAAATTAAGTGTGTTAAACAAGATGCCGAAAGCCAGAAAAAAGGAAAAGCACACAGTTCCAGAACCGAGGAATGCTGGATCCAATGACGCAATTGGAGCTGATAAACCAATTCTGAGACATAAGCGGCCTCAACATGTTGACAAACCATTCAAAGTAAATCCAACCTCTGGTCATCCGTGTGCTACAACATCCACACGTGGACAATACACACCAAAAGACAATACTTGGAAATTTAAGAAACAAAATAGACAATCATCTAAATGCCAACGAGGACGAGTCCACGATAAACACAGACATCATCAAAATAGAAATTCTTCTGTTAATGTCAGATATTCTAATCAAAGGTTCAACTGCAGAAAATCCAACACAAATAGGCCATCTACAGCTGACAGTGAAAGCTCTTCAACATCATCCTGTGGTATCCTTTTAAAAAATTAAATAATGAAGTCCACTTTAAGACATATATCTTAATAATGGTTTTGAATTAAAGCGAAATATTGACCCTAATGGTAACTGTATTCGGAGTTACCTTTTTATTGCAAAACATAAGTAGTCTAATTCCGACAGTCAGAGAACTTCATAACTGGTCTCGTTACCGGTATGTAACAAACACAAAATTTGTAATTACACTTATTAAGTCAGAGGGAATTAAAGGTGTGATAATTTTGGAATGTATTCACTATTCAGATAGATGTTAAGTGATTAACATATTGGACTTTTGGAATCATGGCTAACATCAGCAAATTTTGTTGTCTCATCCCTTACCCCGCAACATTTGAATCGAGGCAAACATTGCAGAGTTAAAGTTAAACTGTTCGATGACGAGGATTAGCGACATACATCTCGATTGAATGGCGAAGTAAGGCTTGCCTTAAAAAGTCAGCATGCATGACAAAATAGCGTGCTTGAATAATTTTGGAATTTTGCAAAAGTAAGTTTTACAATTGTGAATGAAATGAGGAGTGACGTGTCACTTAAACCATTTACATTAAGACCCCTATTTAAAAATCCAAGCTGAACCCTGGATATATATTCACATAACTTCATGTACATGTTATTGTAAACCTCAACAAGCTTTAACTTACTCTTCACTTTTAATTTGCACTGGATTGGTCACATGGCTTTACAGTATGTGGTACTTTAGCGATGAGAGATTCTGCTTTATAGATGCTAAGATCAATTTCAACCAATATAGCATGGCCTTAGTTTCTTGATCAAGATAGTTCACCAGAGATAATCTAGAAGTTGTCATCCATAACGTCACGTGATATATTTAGTGTCTCAACTTCTAGAAGAAGGCTTTTTCCTATTATAACAAATGTGGGTTCCATACACTCTCACTTAATCTCAAAAATAATATTTTTTATTTTCATTTTCCTTTTATGGGAGGACATCTATAATTCTGCATAGATAAATTGAATTTATAGTCAATTATATTTATTGCTAATTTTGCATTTGTACTATTTGCTTTAACCTTCTCCAAGAAATACCAGGGTTTTATTTGGACCCAGAAAAGAAGAAATATTTCAAAATCCTTCCTGGCCAGAACAATGTCAATGTCATCACCAGAGAATCCATTGCTGAGAAATTAGCGGAACAAAAAAGGTTGAAAGATCTTGAAAACAAGTTGAATATTCCAAATTCAAAGTCCAATACAAAATTTGGACTCTCAAGTGTTAATAATAAATTAAATACATGTAACTTTCTTCATATTACTCTTGGGAAACATCTGGGTGATTGTAGCAATAATTTTATTGAATCTTTCATCTTGAAATCCCACGTGGAGAAATTGAAATTGTCAAAATTTATAAAAGTTTTCAGAAATCCATTTGGAACATATGAAAATTTGGAGCATATGCTACTGATGGATACAGGGCCTGACTGCTGTGATATTCTGGGCTTGTGGTCTATTAAAGGTAATTTTGTGAACAGAATTCAGTTACTGCATGTGGATGTTCAAAAGAAACAGTTTTCTGCTGAGCAAAGAGGGGCTGGTTTGAGATTAGATGTGAACCCCTGTGGTAACGTTGTACTCCAATCTCTGAACAAAATCACAAACGTGTGCTGGGCCCCTTCTGTAGAGAATCCTACTAGAAAGTATATCCTTTATACAACCATGTGCTACACAGGGCATTCTCCAAGCTTGGCTCTGTTTCGTAACTTAGAGCCGACTACAAGTGAAGACTTCCAATCCACTGATTTCTGTCTTGGTAATAAAGCCACTTGGACTTGTGCATGGAATCCACATAAGCATAGATTTAGCGTGGGCTTGGAGAAACATGGTATAGTGTTAGACGTGGAGAGCAGGAAGCTATGGGAGATGTTCTCAAACAACAGCGATGTCCTGGCTCAAGTCTTCACATCAACTGTAAGATTTTGTTAAGATTATGATCACTAACTTACAGTCACATAGCACTCAAAATTTTGATTTTTTCAACTAATTCCGTTTGACTTGATTTTTACAAGATTTGATGTTTGTTCAAAAAATAAAACAGTCACGATAAAATAAAAATTATTCATTGGGTACAAAGATTGTACGGACCAGGAGAAATATAGCAGTTATTTGAATTTAATGTAAGGAGGGCTGGCCATATTTGCTCGGAATCATTATGATCCAGCCGCAGTGAATGACCTTGTTTGTAACGAGCCAACATTTTGAACCTTTTAAGGGGTGTGGCTAACACGGTTGACTAGGAGTCACGTCGGTACATCAAAGTGTATCTGAGCTGTGACAGCAGACTGACACAGTTCCAATTAAATATTCTGACAGAATTTTCAGTTTTTTATTTTTTTAGTTATTAAACAACACTCCTTCGACCTACAAATTTGATGATGGAATTATTGGAAAACCTCTAACTTGTACTTCTCGAGAAAAATATAAATTTTTCATGAGATTCTGTGATAGTGCAAAATTCTGAACTTTTGAGTGCGTACGTTACTTTAAGCCGGCTTGTATTCCACTGTTAAATTTTTGGTTTTAGTATAACAAGTATTTGGATTTTCTATATTTGACTAAGAGCTTAATAAATATTGAGCAGCTACATGTGGATACCTGAAGACGGAAGTGATTTCATTTTCAATATAACTCCTTCAGCGTGGAATAAATTCAACATGGTTTTAATACTGTAGGGAAGGTTTAAGATGCTTGTAATAGCAGCTTGTGTGCTTTGTGGAAGTGTACAATATTAAACTGGGTAAATATATAAGATGATATAAATTATCATATAATGCTGATTTGGTTGCATATCTCTCTTCTCATAAATGTTTCCAATACAAGAAGCAGATATTCTGTTATTTGATGGTGATGATTAATGTTATGTTTTAAATATAAAAGCTGTAGTGACATGTAGTCTGTAGATATTCTGTTATTTGATGAGGATGTTAAATGTTATGTTTCTAATACAAGCAACAGATATTCTGTTATTTGATGAGGATGTTAAATGTTATGTTTCTAATACAAGCAACAGATATTCTGTTATTTGATGAG
>JAVFBZ010054859.1:0-10097 GCA_032466195.1 Katharina tunicata
ACACAAGTGGACAGCCTGTGTGCGTCAGAGGTCCTATATAATAATTTGTTTGATATGGAATAAGACCCATATTACAATTTCCGTTTTGTTAGGGTCGAAAATAGTTCTTAAAATAAAACATCTATTTTTCTCTTTATTTGTTTTATCTCCTCTTGCAAATTGATTTTTGGTATTGGTATGGAACATTTGAGGGGAGGTTTGTGATAAGTGAGATGTTAAAGCCTAATTAGGTCCTATGTGATGTATGGAGACTGTTGAGCGAGGTGTGATTCGGCTGTTGTTTACATTCTGAAGCTGAGCTGTCAAATCCCTATCATCTACTAGGGCGGCTAGTTCAAAATTTCAACCATCATGATCTGTCAAGCTTTGATAGTGTACTCGACTAAGACTGGTTAAAATATGTGTCAGGAGTTTTCGTCCAACGAAACTTTGGGATGGAGCTATGGAACCAAACGTTAACATTACGGCTTCCGTCAAATTTGGCCTTGATATAACAGATTGTCCCTAAAATCTCGTCAACGAAACTAAGATTTTTCACTACAATACAGCTAAATTGCATTCTTTTAAAAGGAAAAACAATTTCCATTTTAGAATTATTTTGGAAATGAATTCAAACGAGTAATTTCATTCCTTTTTCCTGGTAAATTTAATAAGATGTCATCAATAATAAATCGTCATTCCCATGTGGTCTAGTGGTTAGGATTCCTGGCTTCCACCTAGGCGGCCCGGGTTCGATTCCCGGCATGGAAACATCGTTTTGACTTTTTATCTCCTTCAAATAATATTCATTCACACTAACTCTTAATATGCCCACACAGCCACAAACAATCCTACTTCCACATACAGCCTCCCTGCTTCAATAGACAAAATGACTTTCAATAAATTCCAACTCACACATAAGTGGACGGCCTGCACGCGCCCTATATTTTATTTGGCTGATAAAACAGATTGTTCATAAAGACGAGGTCAAAATCTCTACATCAAAACTAAACTAATTCGCATTTAGGAAGAAAAATGAAAAACTCTTTGCTCATTTGAATTCTTTTTCAAAGTAATCTTTAAAATGGAGTTTCTTTACCTTTTTCTGGTTATTGTATCAATGATGTTCACGATGTATTATGTGTAAATAAATGAAGATATTCAATTCAATTTACACAATTCTATGTTTGTAATAAGCAATAAAATTGACGCACATAACTTTATGAGAAGATACATTTATTGACATGTGAATACGTACACCATGAGTATGAAATGAAGATATCACTCATTCTTACAGTGAAAACAACAGTAAATGAAGTGTGCCTATTTGCTGACAAGACATGCCGTTTACTAGGCGTATCTGTCCACACTGAAAAGTTCGAGAAAGTGATTTTTTATTAATTTGTTTTCGACTTGTTATAAACCAGACTTGCACACATCTAGCTGCAATAATGGAGGGCATTAAATAAAGACACTACAAAAATTGTGATTTGTTCAGGAAATGACTTAATTATATATCATAACATGATTATCTTTACTCCCTTTCAAAAACGTTTTACACAAGATTCACTCAAACAATATTTCCCAACTGCTTAAAACTGTGAAAAAATTCCAGATAATAAAATCCACCTCGTTACAAAGTATTTGAAGCCTGAAATAAATGTTCAGACTTGACCTTTGCTGACACCGTTGAAAGAAGGAAACGTTCAGTTAAGAGTAGTTTTATTTTGGCAGCTAAAATGCATATCCTCATATGAAGCTTAATTTTGAAAGGATTGGTGAAACTTGCTTATCCAGCTCTTTAAACAGACTATTATTTTACAATGACTAAAACAGTTTATTTAATAGTAATGTATTAAAAGTAAATCATCACTAAAATGAGATTGTTAGACCCGTTTAGTTGTCTAGCTACATGTACATATCACAACCATTTAAACTGTGTAGATTGAGGAGACCTGGTCACAGCAGGCCTGTGAATGCCACACTTTACAATAACATTTAAATTCATTTGAAGAAAAGAGTAGAACTGCATAAGCTTCTTTAAGTTTTGTATATCGAGAGTGTTAAAACATAGAATTAAACAGCTTAACCGTAATGTCAAATACTCCCTAGAAGCACATGACACAAACTGTAATGATAAAAAGGCTACATCACAATCTAACGTTTTACCTTATATCTTCTACTTAACACTATAATCAGTTCGAGTATCTTTAGTTGTTTTATACAAAGTTCTAAAAAGTGCATAAAATCAGTATATTCTGTTAAAACTGGGCTTGAATTTATGTTCTCCCGATCAAAGTATGTCCATGTGTCAGCACAAGCCTAACAGCCTACTCACCACAGCAGCCCACGTGTCAGCACAAGCCTAACAGCCAACTCACCACAGCAGCAATTCTCAGGGGACGCAATCTGATTGGATGCCAGGTGGCCAGTCTACTTATACAGAGACGAACTATATATGGCATACTACTTGATGACATGTTGTTAGATCTGTTTACTCTGTACTGTCAGATACAGTACCTTGTAGAATTTGAATACCCTTCATGTACTAAGAAGGTTTTTTTTAAACTACAAACATATGTTTCATATCAAATCTAGCCTTCCATCTCACTGATTAACTGGCATACAATCCATTAACAATGACACGTTTACACATGTTAAATAGGATTCAGGTTTTATATACTGGTCCATATTTTGTGAATGACTAGCTTCAACTAAAATTGCAAAATGTATGTGCTAAATCATATTTTGCCATGACAACAAAATCTTTATCCACTTTCTTGTGCCACATTGCATCGTGATTTCTGATGAGGTGGTGCTCATTTGACATTGACAGTACCCGACAGACCTCCCAATCACAGTCTTTAATGTACCTAAGATCATTTCGCACACATTATCTTGACCCACAGTGAAAGAAGGAGTGAATGAAACCACACTAGGTATCACTGGCAGCTAACCAGGACAACGCTCGGTTGCCTTTAATCTCGGGGAGGACCAGAGCACAGGAAGCTCCACCCAACTGCCCATCAGTTCTTTCAAAGGATTAATGCCATCAGGTAGCAGGTTGGTCTCTCTGGTCTCATAACAATTCAGTCACAAATTAATGTTGTAGATTGTTACAAAAATACAATTATCTAAAGAGCAGAAGACTAATGGTACAATGGTTTGATTATAGAAGCTGTGTACTGGTAACTAAAATAAGAAACAGCACACTCTTTGAGTCAGAAGGTACAGTAGTAAGAGGCGATTGGCTGTAACCCCAGGGACAGGAAATGTGAACATAAAGGTGATTATTTAATAATCACGGCCTTATTTATTTAAGTCTGAAAAAAATTTGCCTGGAAGGTCTTTTGTCATTAGTACATTACCCATGCTACTGAACTTCTCCATTATTCAAAGATGAATTATCCCTATGAAATCGATTCTTGCATACTAATGTCCTAGCTGCCAGAAAACTGAAGTGTGTTGGAAAATGATGAGAAAAGTGTGATTTAATATCAAAGTACTGAGCATTCTAATAACAGAACTCTCTGGCAAGCATAAGCAGTTTTAGGCCATTCATAATATAACCTGTGTTTGCCTTAACCGGACAAACCCTGTAAGTTTTTGTGTAAATAAAATATTATTATATGCAAAGCCTTTTTTTTTTTTGCCTGATAAAATGTTGAACTAAATGTTTGTTCACAGTTTGTATAATTCAACTATTGGAATTTTTATAAACTACAGAGTTTAGTGGACCTAAATTTGAGTTAAGGTTGAGATTTCCATATGTGAAATGTGTGTGGTGTTTAGGTGAGTATCAAAAAAATGAAAAGCCTACAAAGTTACCTATTTAGAAGCCTGTTACAGCAAACACACTTTGTTTATGAAACCCCTTACAGAAAATGCCCGTTGGAATTGTCTACCAAATGCTATCTCCTAAAAAAAATACTTCCAAGTTAGTCATCCACAGAACTTTTCTGTTACAAATCACAACATTTTTTTTTTCTTCTTCAGCAAAGTTTAATGAAATGGAAAAAAGTTTTGAGTTTTAATAAGTCAGTAAATAACAGGGAAACAAACCAGCTTCTAATAGTACACTTATAAATAATGAAAAATTAATGAATACTAAATTAAAAAACAAGTTCATGAAGGCTCATCAAAGAAGTTGAATAAAGGGAGATAACACATTGCACAGTCCCTTAAGATATTTAGTGAACAGGGAAAACTATGATTTCATATCGTTACTGATGTTAGTAGTGTTCAGTCGAAGAAAGAACACTTTATTGCTAAGTTACGTTTAACCATAGTTTCTTTTTAAATAATGAATGACCACTGTTACCTTGTCTTTGGTTTTTATGGTTGTTACACATTTCAGCTTTTACTTTGCTTTGATTTTCAAGTACCATCTCTATATATTAAATAGAACTGTATGAAAATTGTGCTTTTTGACAAGTGATGTGAATTTTACATATGAGTAATATATTGTTAATTGCTAGAGTAAGATAACTTACATGAGGCTGGCAATAGTCATATGATGATGCTTCATGAATTTACCCTCAATTGGGTCCTTTTCTTCAAACTTTATACGATAACACAAATGATAAAAAAACTACAGTTGGCAAATTACAAAATAATCCATAAATAAAATACAGAAAATGTTTGCAAAGCTGGAACCTGTCATTGTTGAAATTTGACATGTATTGGACATTGATACATTATGATAATGCAAAACAATACGGTGAAACAGTAATTGTCTTTATCATATAATGTTTGATGAAAAGGTTCCTGAGCTATAAATAAATCACTCAATCGTATTTCTCCACAAAATTTCCAGGAAAGAGCCCAGTCTTGCCAGTCCGTTGGAGAGTCCCCCTGTACCAGCCATCTGCTCTCTTTTTCTGAACAAAAACTACATCACCAACCTTCAGTTCAAGCTCCATCTCACTCTGTGGCGGGTACGGGACAATACAGCGAAACCTTAACAAACAAACACAAAATATTGTCAGGGTTCATACACCTAAACTTTACCTTTTTTCCAGGAGTTTTTCCAGGACAAAGATTTTCATTTTCAAGGAGTAAAATATACAGTATTTTTGGTACTTAGGGATAACACTATTCTTGTTTTTGCAGGCTCGACGGGCCTTAAGCCAACGATCGTTAAACACACACTTTCCAGGGGGCATAGTTCAGGAGTAATCCTGCGTGTAAATAAAAAAAAACAATGAAAGTTCGGGAAAACTACCAAAAAGGCTTCATCTACGATTTGTGGCATATCCATGTACAACACTATTAATGTTGTAAACTATCGATTACAGCATACGTCAAGGGAGACAAATCGGGCGCATTTTAGGTTTGGAATTTGCACAGTAGGCTCCCTTTCTTGAGACTTTTGTCAGAAACGGAAAGCTTAATTTTTAAGGAGTTTCCAGGACTCAAACTTTATTTTTAAGAATATTTAAGGACTTTCCAGGTCGTACGTTAAATTCCAGGAGTATTAGGGACTTTCCAGGAGGCGTTAGAACCCTGAGTTATATTTGTAATCTGTGAATGTGTAACAATGGTGATACATCATGCACTAAAGCTGCATCTAAAAAATGGATTAGTAATTTGAACAAGAGTGATAAGTTAGCCACAATATAGGCCCTGATAAAATGATTTCAAGTTGTCTGCTGGAATTTTTTTTTATTCTTAGGCACCAGATGGAGCCACCAGTCCACGTACACAGACCAAACTGTATCCCATGAGACTTTGAGTCACGTGGAACACTTTTACCACATTTGACAAGTGGTACAGAATACTCTTACCAAATTTAATAAGAATCTGATAATGCAGTTTGAAGTTAAAACGTGTAAACCAGATTATGACTATGGATCTATGTGGTGCCCCCTGTAGGTGGACAAGCATCAAACTCAATCCCATGCGACATGTTAACACATGGAATATTTCCATCATGTTTGATAAGAATTCGGTGAGCATTTTGTCAGTTTATGGGGAGAAACTTAGCCACACTGTGGCGGGAACACCAGCAGGCATACACAAGACAAAGGCAATCCCATGCGACATTTTGCCACATGCAATACTTTTACCATATTGGAAAAGAATCCAATAATCAGATTTTTAGACTTTGGCACCAGATGGCAGCACCTGTAGGCAAACACATGCCAAACTAAATAACATGCTATATCATGGCACAATGAGTTTTCCTACCAAGGTGGATTAGAATCGGCGGAGCGATTTTCATTTTCAAACAAACAAACAAACTAATATAAAACTAAAATAAATATTAAATATCAACAAATCCTATATAATTATTTTTTCAGTGTGACTAACAAAAAAAAAAAAAATTATAACTGAATAAACATAGATGAAATTAACAACACCATAAAACCTTGGCATAAGCAAACATAAGATATACAGAGATATACAGTAACATAAGAGACTTGGGTTCGAATCCCGATGGAGGCAAGCAAATTTTCCTGTCTACATTTTATAAATATATATTTTGTCAATTCTGCTGTTTTACTCCCGATGATTAGGTTAATGCTGCAAGGTTGGTACATATGTTGAACAATATATTCCAGTCAAAAGGAATTTTCATTTATACCTGGATGACTAATAACCTTCATTCCCTTTTTCATTATGTTTCAAAGCAGGCGGCTGTTTCCGCAACGTAGTCAGCGTTTGACAATCACAGCAAAATTATGCGCGAGTTGACGAACCCTCAAGCCTCCCGAATTTGCACTATTGTAGGTTGCAGGGCATTTAAGGCCAATAAATATGAAAAATAAATACTGTTGTATGGCTTGAGATTCAGCATGTGCAGAGAGTTTATCTTTGATAAATTGGTCAACTAGTTTCCAAGTGATTTCATAAACTTTGGACAACAAGGTGATGTACAAACATGGATAGGACTACTTAATCTTCATTTCCTTTACGGTAGACTCAAGAATGGCTCAATAAAATAATTTTTTAAATTTGATTTGTTTATTGTGATAATTTTATATTTTATAATTGTCAAAGTAGCTGGTGGTAGACGCATCCATATTGACTTGCCACAGAGCGGACAAACAAGTCTCTATCCGCTTTCGCTGTTTTTCATTTTTCAGGCTCTAGACTACAAATGTAGCAGAGTTAATGGCTCAATTTCTTTCGTTTTGTGAGATTTTATTATGTGCCGAAACCACTATGCAAATGGAATCAAGAAAAGAACTCTGACGGTCTGGCAAAATCCAAAATGAAAAATATCACCCATCAGAGATCTTTAATTGTTGACGAAAATCATCCAGACTGATCCGGATCAAGCCCTTTCCACCTTTTCAATGCCAGTGTAACTGTGGCTTATGTTTTAATGGCTAAATATCCAGCCTAAATTAAATCCATTACGTATATTGATGACAGACATACTCAGTATATTAAAATAATTTATAATTAGTCTTCAATCTATTAAGTTTACTTTGATACTGAAAAATAGCCTCTTTGGAACATTTATTTGGTGTACATACTTTTCCTTTATAACACTTTTAGGTTTGGATGACTTAGAAGATGCAGTTGGTACGGAAGTGGAGTCAAATGACCCAGTTTTCTTATGCTGGATGCTTTCTGTGGTGCTTGTGCTGCCCTCTGAGGGAAAGGAGCCAGACCTGGAGTGAGTTAAAGGGAGGTAAGTACAAATGCACAAATGTTAGCTGCATTCAATTCAACACAACAGAATTAGTTCTTTCTAAAACAAGATATGCAATGTTTGATTCATGCTTGAAGTGAGGTTACTTTACAGTTCTTAACATCAACAACAACGAACTGTTAAGAGAATGTTATCTGCAATAATAGATTTCTGGTCTTTCTTGACACTTGGATGTTTATGAATTTCTTTCAGTTTAAAATTACATGTAACTATGGAATCAAGCAATAAATGAAAATCGAATTTTATCATAAAATGGTCACAGAGAATCACATGATCATGTAGTCAGGCAAAACTGTAGTGTGTTAGTACCATGAATATAACATCCAGAAACTACTAGCATGCTTTTCTTCCAGAAGTTGATAAATAAATAAGTGTCAACCATTAAGACTTAGAACAATAAACAAATCAAAGCTTCTTTGGCAATATCAAAAACACTGTGATGCTGTAAATAGAACTTAGAAGACCATTTTAAAATCTCTTAATATTAATACCAAAACATTATTTATAATAAAAGGAACAAGTTTATGTTAGTTACAGAAATCAGTTTAATTAAAACAAATGAAAGCCATGGTACGTTGTACAAGGTCTGGCATAACTCGTGACCTACATTGTAGACAATTGACATGCTTTAGAAATGCTTTAGGCTATACATACCGGACATGGCTGATTCCTACATCGGCCACATTGACAGCAACTGCTGCAGCTACTGTTTCATTGTCATGAGATTTTGATCGTTTGCTTTTCCCAGGCGTTAACCTTTTCACCAAACTCATCTTTTCTTTACCCTTGTCCTTCTAAAGGTGGAAAATAAATAATATTATACAAATAAACTTTCTAAGAATATTATTACACATCTGCCATTTGAATCACACATGTTTACGAACAATGCTGACAAAGAAGCTGAGATGTAGGAGATGTTATGTTTTATAAAATCAAACAGAAAAGGAAATTAATATATTCTCATTATGTTTGCCAGACGTTTAATGTTAAACAATTGCATGATGATTGCTTAGCAATTTCACGATTATTAGTTGGAATTTCATGACGATTGCCTTGCAATTCAAATGACTTTGTCTAAAAAAATGCTGAAGTAAAATTGCAAAATACAAGAATGACAATGAAATCTTGCTGTGGCATTTTTTTTATAACTGATTTTCATACCAATAAAGATCTAATAATTTTTCATAAAACCGAACTGATTCTGCAAAACAGTTATGTGTTGAAGTGAAGACAATAATGTAACTTCACAAACAATAAAATTTGTTGTTGATTTCATATTTTATTTTTATGTTAAATGGTACCTCATTTGAAACCTATTTGTTCTTCAAAGATTTAATACAAGTCAGACCATACTTATGAAAAGCTCCAACAAGCACTAATTTTGCACTTGGTTGAAAAAAGCCGTGGCAACTTGTATGCGAAACTGATGTCATTCTGTGTGTATTTAAATCCTCCCATTAATCCAATGTTGTGGAGCTCATTGTAGCTTGGTCCCATTTTAATTTCTTTTCTACTGAAGTTATGAAGACGGACAATTAGACAACTTCACATTGATCAGCACACATTAGGGGACCGTCAGTAAGTTTTTTTGGTGTAGTCCTTCGAATGAACTCAAGCCAGTAAGCCATACAGCAAGAGAAAATATAAGTCTGTGTCTTAGGCTACGTTCAACAACTAGGTTGGACAATTGTACAGACACAAAAACAGATAGGCCACAAACACTGCTGACTGGAAGATCCAAAAGGGTCCTATATTTTTTTTTTTCGATTTGCAAAATTTACATGTTAGTCAAGAAATTCTGCCCACCTGAACGTTAATGTTAAACAGAACTTTCTACACCCAATTCACCTTTCAAACATTGATTCCATTTTTGGTGTTATTCAAACCTCTGATTTATTATAACAAATATTAATGTAAATTAGAATTTGCAAACTACAGATGATACATTTGGCCAAAGCTTGATGGATGACAAACACTTACGGTTTTGATAAATGACAAGATTTGAAAGAAGTCACTAGTAATGTTTGTTGGGGTTTGTTGCTGCCTCAGCAAGCATGTTACCAACATATCATGAGAAGTTTACACACTTTAAGTGTCGATTTATTAAAGAATTGACCATCACGTTTTGCAAAGATACAATTATTGAAAATAACCCTTGGAAATAAACATGGTGGGAGTGAATATTGTAATTTTGAAATGTCATGGAATAGTTAACTGAATTTGATAAAGATGGCAACTTGGCAATTCTTCTGTTGCAATCTTGGCATGATGCTGTTCTTGAATTTTCATATATCCATTATTTTACTTTACGCTCTTTCATGTACATTGTCATCTGAAAGAAGTTTGAACTTGCCACATTTGTCATATTCTAGGTGTAACGGAAGCTTTTTTCTTTCTTTTGTTTAAATTTTATTTCTTTTACTTTTTCTTTGGGTGGGGGGGGGGGGGCTATTTC
>JAVFBZ010054881.1:0-10095 GCA_032466195.1 Katharina tunicata
TAGCAAATGCAGTATGATTGCAACAATTGCAACAATAACACAGTTTATGATTATTTCATAAGCATGTATTATGACTGACACATTACAACAACAACAACAACAATGGCCTGTCATTACATTACATTAGTGCTAGTATTCTTCTCAATCTGGAGAAAGGTACGAGTCTATTTAAGTATGAATCTGAGGAGCACCAGTGAAACAGAAACATGATTACCAATGAGACAGACAGACACATGATGCTACTATCACAAGGGTAAGCGACTGAAGATTTGTGTTAAACAAAAATGAATATTACAAAAACATGACGACTGAGATGGATTTTCAACTTCTGGATATATTTTTTATATATATGATCCAGAAGTTGAAAATCCATCTCAGTCGTCATGTTTTTAAAATTTACCCAGCTTCTAAATGCCACTCAAACAAGTGAAGAAATAAATATGTTACATGTATAATAAAGGTATAGAAGTTATATAAAAGTTGGTCACGGTTGCAAATTGAAAAGGACTGATACCAATTAAGTAAAATTTCAAGTTTAGAATTTAAATTTGCATTTTTTAATTATTTTTTTTACCGACACATGTATGGCATTATCAGTAATAATTTAAATCAACATACTGTGGCCTGCACACACACACCAGTTAGACCAAGGGCAGGGGTGACAGTTAACTACAACAACTTAAGTAAAAACTTAGTTATTAATTCTTATTAAAGATCTGCTTCAAATCAGCAATTGGTCCGATTATATTTTCCTTTTTTAAAGCCAAGATAACTTTTTCATTTAGGATCCAGATCAGACTTAACAGCTTTTTTTAATCCATAACATTGACCTTGTTAATGTGATTTTCTTTGTTTTGACGCTCGCTATAGCAGCCTGTCATGATTGCATAGCTGTCAAAAGCGGCATGTAACCTGATTAATACATGTAGTTGAACTAAAATGATCCAGCTATAATGCAGATCAGGGTCTGTAAATTTAGGTTCACCTTATCATCCTGTCTATGTACGTGGGGCTATCATCTTTCAGTATTAGATTTTGGTCGAGCTTTGAGAGAGTCTGGATGGGTGTTTACGCACACACTGCACAAAATTTAATCAAGGCAGATCTTTAATAATAGACGCTTCATTTAATTAGTTACATGCTATGAGTATCTGTGATGTTTCTTTTATGGTTTCTTAACTTTTGCAGAAATCCAGAAACCCAGTAAAAAAAAAATCAGAATAAAACTTAAATTGCGAAAAAATGTTTACTGTTTTTAATTTTAGGGAAACTGAATTTTTAGCGAGGGTAGCCTATAAACACATATTTTCCGTAAAAGTTTAGCTACAAACATATATTGCCTGACAAAAAGATCTGCATTGTTGCTCCCTTTATTATAATCTGTGGTGTTACTGTTAGTGCTTTTTCAAGTTTTCCAAATGTAAAAACCAAACTTTACCCCCAAATTATTTGTTAAATATTTAGAGCAAGTTCAACTTGACAAATTGAAACCTGTTAAAAGGAAATTATTAATCATTCAATTCGGTAAGGACTTGCAAAATGCCTCTTATGTCCATCACTTTGATTAGAACATCTAACTGTTCTAGCTTTGCCTACACAAGACAGGAATGCCATGCAAAAACTTGCTTTGAGAATCAAGCATGCAGACATCAACACACACAGGCAAAATAAAAACAACCTCCAAAGCTTGTGACCTACTTTTAGTCTAAGTTGGCTAACAAAGATTTGTTTATTTGATTAGGGTTTTAAAGAATACTTAAGGTTATATCACTCATTTGAAGTCCTGCCAGCCAAATAGGTGAAGGAAACCACCCTTAACAACACTGTTAAGACACAGGACTCCACAGGACGAAAAAAAAAAAAGCACAGGTACCACAAATAGACGTTCTGAAGCTTGTCTCTGAGAATTTATCTAGAACATGAGATTATTTATCGGCTTTAATTAGTCGCTATCCCTGTGCCAGTGTGATTACTCGTTAAAAAAATGTATGAAGCTCAGAGATCCAGTGAACAGGAAACTCCTGCCCAGCCACCCTCGGCGACTAAAGATGTTTGTTTGTTTGTTTGATTGGTGTTTAACGTTGTACTCAAAAGTATTTCATTTATTTGATGGTGGATTCTTCACTTCTTAATCGGCTCTACTCAATACGGTGGAAAACCGGGATGGAACCTCGTAAAAACCGACCCCAGTGATTGCCGAAGTCACCTCATGTGACTCCCTCATATACCTCAGGTCCACTGGGTGACTCGAACCCGTGCGGTACATCGAAGGAGGATCTGCAGTCAGACGCGCTAACCACTGAACTACGGCGCAGGCCCCCGGCGACTAAAGAAAACTCTTAAAGTAGGATACAAATACAAGAATTTTATGTAGTTACTATAAAGCTGTTTTTGACCAGTATTTTTCTTTGTAACTGAAGAATGTGAAATGAAAATGTAGAATACAAATGAGATTCTACAGGAAGGGATTTTTTTGATGATTATGTTAATTATTTCAAACCAGTTCAAAGCCAAAGTTACAAAATATGAGATTAGTATCTTTTTCTCAAGAACAAGTCTATTAGGGGAGAGCTCTTGTTTCTGAGAGCCCTTTTATCATGGTAAATCATTGTACAGTATATCCAATCTTTATACCAGGTCCATCACTGTCAAGACCGATGTAATCATAAGTTTCATTATTATTAGACAATGTACCAGAAACCAAATACTTGAGGAGATGTACCCTAAATCACCTATAATTTCAACCATGTATCAGTGTCTCTTTTTTTTAAATTATGAAAGTATAGCATGTAAACAAACAAATTTAAGTTTTCTGTAAAACCCTGAATCTCCCCAACATCAACATTGTCGTATGACAGCCATATTCTATTTCATTTACATAGCTTCCAAAGTTGTAATTTTATGGACGAAATTTTAGGTGATTTAGGGTATCATAATGATAAGTTTGAAGTATTCTTATAAACCTCAACATTTCTTACTATAACAGCCAAACTGTTTAATTTATATTTATAAATGTAGAAAAAGAAAATGTGCATGCCTCCACCATGATTCAAACTCGGGTCTGGCTTTAAGTGCCAACAATGGCCCAGCATAAACCATTAAAAATCAGTACTTTTTTTCCTCATAATCATATTAAATTGTTTCAACTTTAAAATGCAGCTTTGGATAATGCCAACTTTGTTCATCATAATTATAATGACAAACAATCTTCAGTGATCAAGGTCTCCCATAACAAGAGCACTTTATTGTATGTCAATTTTGTTGTTTTGTTAAGGTAATCAAAACCTTTGCAGTATTTTAATACTGAGCTGAAGTTAATTGATGAAAGGAAATAAGAAACCATGACCCATTAACATACCATCATTTTGAGCCGATAAACTTATATGTATCACAGTACAGCCACTTAGGCCTATAGAGTCCACCCTTTAACACTAGAACTCTGGAACAGCTTAATTAACATTACCAAGACTTCCTCTGAACTTTACAAACCTTATTAACATGTTACTAGGCCCAAATAATGTCAACTGCATAAACCTGCCACACAATATCTGTGTCCAAGCAAAGACACATGTCTTATGGCAGTTAATAGTAACAGTTAACTACAATAAACACATATTAAAATTATATATTAAACCAAGTTAGTTATATTTTGCTTATATATATTATTGAGTCTCTCTTAAAAAAAATATCTCCTCATTTTTTACATTGACCTATTTATTTACCATAGCCAAATTTCCCTGGTAACCGAGGCTTGTTGTTCAGTGTTATACACGTGCATTGGAGAACAAGTCTGTGTAGGAAGATACTATGTATAGTATAACAAGTACTAGTCAATCATAGTGTTACTATTTCAGTCAAATTTAACATGGGAAAGATAGGAAAAATGTCAAATGAGACACCCTGTTTCTTTGAAAATAGGGATTTGAGACACCCTCTTTTCGATTTCTGGCTAACACTATGCTAGTCATACAAAACAGTGAGCAGGTACCGTAGTCTCTTAACCTTCCTAAATCTCATCTGAAATATTTGTGTGAAGTTTAAAAATTGATTGAGAACAAATGTCTGGTTAAGTGATAGGTTTTTAAACTTTAACGCAGTGCTCAAGTAAGCTTACCCAAAACAACCAAATAAAGTGAATTCACTTTAAGTTTTAACTGCTGAGGATATGATCATCATCCATGAGTATGACTGCATGAATGGTTCATACATGTACATGAAGGATGATGTAGCTCAAAATGATCACTAACAATATTTTCAGTATTTTTGACTTTCAAATTTGGTCTCAGTTGAAAGTCTGAAGCCACAAATCAGCTTCCTGATACCTCTTTACCTCAGAGAGCACCATGGCACAGGAGGCTCCCACCCAACCACCTGCTAAAGTGCTAAAGTAAACTTTCTAATAAGAAATGTAACAGGTGACAGAATTGCTTAAGGTGTTTACAGAGCAGTATATAATGTACATGTCTTCTGTGATTTGGCAGTATTTCATTTCTTGGGTGGTACCACTGTTATAATGCCATTCTAGTTCAGAACATTTGATGCAGACTGAGTGAGATCCATTCAGCAATCAAACCCATGAACTTCCCTATCGACCGGAAATTAGACTACGTGTACTCGGCCTACAGCCTTTTCTGAACTAGAAGAGAGGGCTATTACCCCCAAACTCCACAATGCTGTTACAGGTAATTGTCATGTTCTAAACATTGCATCACTGGTATTTTTTCAATAATATAACAAATACAAAGTGGGAATATATTAGTATAGTATATTTCAACTACTGCAATTTTAAAATACTAGACTTTTGTGGATCTAAATTCGTGTTGAAATGTTAAATGTGTGTGTTGTTCAGGTGAGTCACTAATAAAAAAATAAAAATAAAAATTGAAACTAAAAAAGCCTACAAACCCAACCTTTTAGAGACCTGTTGTGTACAGCAAAACACACTTTTCTTTTATCTAAGAATAGCCTAACTTCAAGCTTTAACTAGGTACATGTAGGAAACATATTTAGTGTTCCTCCAGTGCTGGGATAGCATGGATGTAAAGTTTGTAACATTAACTAGCATAATAATACTATACATGTACATGTACCCTTCCCTGAAGAGCCTAAATTTGTGAAAAGTTAATCACTTGACTTGTTAAATTTAAATACACATCTTCAAAAAAATCACAGTTGAGTATTTGTGGTTGTGGACAGGAGCTAATTTTTCTAAAAAGTGTTCCTCAATTCAAACTGAATCTTACAACAACATAAATCCATAAATCCATACGGTACATCAAGTATCATATCTAACAGCTTGCCCTTGTTGAGTTTAATTACCCTTAACAATAGGGCAAACACAAACTGAAAGAAACACTACTGTTAAAATATTTTATTCACACTTACAATACATTATGTCTATATTTATATATACTTCAAAATAGACCTTTTCTTACTACGACATGACCTACATGTACATAGGTGAGGTCATCCTTACACCAAACACTCAACGTCAAACTACAAAAAAACCTTGACAACAAATCCACACACCTGTTAACCATACACCTCCACTATAACGGAATAGTTTGGGTTACAGGATGTACTTGATGTATGTAATTCCAGAAAAATGTACAAATCCAGTCACGTTATAAATATGCTTAGATTTACATTTTCACACTGTGTATTTTACTCAGTTGCATTTCTTGTCTCAGTGACACTTGATTGATTGATTGATTAGGGTTTTACAACACATAAGGGTATTTTACTTATGTGACGGCCAGCAAGCCCAATAGGTGAAGGAAACCACCCTGAACGACTCCGGCAACACAGCAGACATCACAAAATATTAACAGGACACCACAAAAAAATCAGCTTCCTGGTGCCCCTTAGATTAAAGACCGCCAGTGCACAGGAGGCTCCCAACCAACCACCCACCAGTGGCACTTAAAATTTGAGGAAGTTTAGATGCACAGATCTGTATCGTTATTAGTCTACTATGTAATCCATACATAACGATACAGAACAGTACTGAACAAAAATGTGTAATTTTGAGTTTTGGCACTCATTGGTTATAACTTGTCCATTTAAGTGATGTTCAATTCTGTTAAGTAAATTGAACTGTCAGAGATATTTTATCATATGTATCTAAAATGCGCACCTTGCGCATTAATAACATGTAAAAGCTAATCTTATTTGTCAACTAGGGTAGCAAGATGGCGGCCAAATTCGAAAATCTGCCTCAATCCTCACTTTCGTTTTGAAACTACTGCCACATAGCGAGTTTTTCACATTCAGAAGTTACTTTAAGTATAATATTTTGATAAACACTACACAAAGAATTGGAGAAAGTGCCTAATAAGTATTGAATAAGACGGTAAGCTTCAAATATGTGCTCTGCATTGCCCTGTACCATGCGGCAATTACAATGTTTAAGCATGGCACAGTTCTGTAGCTAAGGGGGTTATTATAACATCAAAATAAAGACTTCTGGATAAGCACTCTATATTTATTTACATATATGACTTTTCTATTTTTATCTTGCTTTCTTTGATATGTACTTAGAAAGGATCTCAGGATGTACATTAAACAATTTATTTAAGTAAATAAGAAATTTTTATCCAGAAAGTCTTCAGTGTTACCTAATAGAATGCTGATGTACACCTACATGCATGTAATATCAGCTTTTTTGTACATGTATGTATTTTGTAAACATTGAATGAAATATCAAATGAATACAAATAAGAGATATTTATAACACGTTTTCAATTTAAACACAAGAAATCAGTTATCACAGATATACAGGGTTTTATTTTTATTAATATCTACATTGTAAATATGTGTATTAGTGTAAAGCGATACAAACAGCCAAGGATTGACAGATGGACGCAGAGTGATGAATATTATTTAACCCAATATGCCCTTTACTCTCCTTGTTACATGCATAAAGTTGGTTCTGAATTAACAACTTTCTTTTTTTTTATCACAAATTTATAACAAAAATACCCTCAATTGTCAATACGGGAAAAATAACTTAAACAAAACCCAAACATAATTTGTGAAAATAAAAACATTAATAAAATCAGTGACAATAATTCCTGGTCTACTTTTGTCAAATGAGTATTAACCGTAAAAATCTACCAAAAACAATGGCTATATATACTTACATATCTCCCACTAACATTGTACCTCCAGTTGAAGACGTCAGACAAATAAATATTGTGTTTTTAATCCAATCAATTATAACAGATAATCCAGTGTTTATTCTGAACTAGTTACATTTTTGTAAGTGTTTCAACATATTTTTCTCAAAGTTTTTTTTAACACATCAATATGTAATTCTTCTTCTGGTTTATTTCTTGGATTAAATCTTTTCCACGAGAGAACAGCAATCTAAGACTAAGGGCTACACAGTAACACAGGTGAAATTTATAGGCACGGTGAAAACCACTTTCCAAAGTATCCTTTTAGTAGAGGTTTTTAGAGAACTTGGTGAGTGATTCACCTACAGCACAATGTTAAAATTGTGTCCATTGGAGAGCTACAGTCAAGACAGAGTTCCTGGGGTGATGGATAGATACATCAACTGAAGTCAGAGAGAGTTATCACCCTGCTAGCTCTAATACACCTCACAGAGACTCCACGCCCAAATTAAACTTTACTTAATTAAACACCACTGGGTACAGGAGTTTCATCTGCTCTAGTTATGGAACACATTACACATACCTGGAACATTACTTAATAGCTTACCAGAAAACTACACGTTCGATAAGCTTAATGCTCAACATGTAAAACTACTTGAAAGTTAAAACTATCACAATAAAACAAAAGAGCTTAAAATAAATATGCAAATGCTCCTAGCGACAGTCAATATAAGCATATGGCCGTTAAACTTACAGAGCTGCATATATTTAATGCGATTTAAAATGCTAAGTCAATGAACCGCACACCAAACTGACACAAGTTCATTTCAATTATTTACATTCTACCAGGCATCATTTATTAATAATACAGAAAGAATGGAGAGGATATATATTAAGTCCAACACAAGCATGCAGAAATCTAACGGTTGAATAATTTAGTAACAATGTAATGCATTATTAAACATCACAGTATATGAGGCATTGTTTATGAGTTATTGTCAGTCGATCCATGTATACATGTACATGTACACACAGAAAAACTTTTTGATATACTGTAAATCACCTTTAATTTCGACCATGCATAATGCTCACCTTTTTGCAAGTTGTGGAAGTATTATAGCATGTAAACAAACAAATTTAAGTTTATTGTAAAATCCAGATTCTCCTTTAACTGTAAAACTGCTGTTTGACTCCCAGACATTATTTTAAAGTCCTTAAAATAGCTCTCAAAGTATAAACTTCATGGTCAAAATTTAAGGTGATTTAGGGTACATGTACATGTAAGAACACTACATATGTACATGTTTCATATGTAAATTTGATTAATGCAGTCACTATATGTAGCTCAGCATTTATAGATATCTATCTCCTCTTTGACCTAATGTTAATAATACATGTGCCAGGAGGCTCCCACCAACCACCCGCCATAATACATGTACCGGGATGCTGTGCGCTTTACAATTCCTAGTTTTCTCTGAGCTAAATGGCATCAGAAAGATGATTTGTTGGGGCATCCTGTTCTGGGTCCTGTGTTGAGTCCTGTTCTGGTCCTATGTCATTTCTGTGTGCTGCCATTGTTCTTTTAGGGTGGTTCCTTTCATCAATTGGGCTGGCAACTGCCACACGACGTCAGTATATGACTGAGTGAAATATCCTTTGTACATGTAAGTACAAAATTCAACCAAACAGTTCCTCCTGGCAGTGGCCATAGAGATATTAATTTTATTATACGTGCATGTTTATGTGCATTTAACTTTGAAACTAGAAATTCAGTTTTGTGAGTTTGGATTCATAATAGACCGTCCCTGTCATTATTGTAATGATCTACATGTAGTCTTGTGAGTAATCGAAACAATTTCTTACATTACTCAATTATGTATTTTCAGCACATATTTTTTATTAAATTCTTCATACACAAAGGAAAAGTGCAGTGTGGTAAATGAAATACCATATCAAACTAAAGCCTCTGATTAGCCCATAGCCTTAATTAAATAACAAGACATAGTATACATGAATATATGTGATCGAAACTTGTCTCCGAGAATTGATCTAGAACATGAGATAATTTATAGACTTTAATTGGTCGATATCCCTGTGCCAGTGTGATTACTCTGATTAAAATATATATGTGATCGCCTATACAATTCAGGCAAAATTCTCGGCATCTGATTGGCCAGGAGCTGTATATTCTAGAGTATTTGACTTGTTGTTGTAAGTTGACATCAGTAGCGAAAGGCATTCACTCCACAGAAAGTTGTTGTCTGACGTCATTAAATAAAGTCTTTAGAATATCATTAAATAACGTCTTTAGAATATCACTGCACAAAATGACAGTGTGAGATATGGCACAAGCAAATCAAATGACGCGCTTAAAACCTTTACAAACAAGTACAAAAAGTAAGTAGAATTATGTAGGAATTATGTCGCTTTACAAAATGTCATTTCTATTACATGTATGTTGACATCCATTTCCTTGTAGCACAATATCATCTAACTAGCCGTGAGAAACAAAATTTAATCTGTATTTTTCTGACAAACAGTTCATAATGCTGCATAATGCTGATTATTTCAATTTTAAAACTTGTCATTGTGATAAATTTGTTTGTGTGGGATGCAGTCTGATATTCGTCAGACCCATGTAAAGCTGTGGTATAACTTTTGATACCGGTATATTACTCTCTTTTGTTGTCACTGGAGGATTTGCCCTACATCTCAAACTATTAACCTCATGCCATGTGTCATCTCGAACATCCTTTTAATCACTAATAGTCACATTACCTAAATCCCACTGATTAACATTCCCATTGACATGCTATTTACATGATTCACCTCTCTATATAAGCTGCTTCATTGAATAAAAATGTTCACCTTTTCTGTACAGATTTCATTAGCAGACAAACTATTGACGATTGGATGCAGAAAATTGACAGAGGAGAAATTTGTGGGACAGTGTTTGTAGATTTAAGGAAAGCATTTG
>JAVFBZ010054892.1:0-10095 GCA_032466195.1 Katharina tunicata
CATCGAATCTAATACTTATCCATCAATCGCAAATGGATCCAATTTAATTCTCGTAAACTGTCCATCGATCATTATTTTTCCTGTCAGAAAGACGCCGACTGTTCCTTGTTAGACAAGGTTTAGGTTCCACAAAGTCTGATGTAGTCTCAGAATACAGTATTAGCATCGCACTATCAGTTCATATTTTAATTCATCGTATCTAAAGTCTTGATAAAATTTAGACAAACGATACCATTGAAGATAGCCTTAAGCGAGAAGATTAGGAAGTCGATAAAAGCCCTAAATATTATTCTGTGTGAAGGTTTTCTCAATTCAGTTCTTTGGCGTTTATTTGAACAGTTTTCCGAGTTTAACAAAGAACTGGGGAACAAACTTCGATCAAACAAAGCTTGGATCAAACAAATAGTTAATATCGATTGCCTTTCTGAGTGGAATTGAAGGACAAGATCTCAGCTGAGAAATATAAGAGAATAATGTCCCGGTGATGTTGATATAAAGGTATATCGTTTTTTTTCACATTGAATAAGGAATTACCTAAAGAATAATTAGTTTTATGTAAGTAGTAGAATTCTAACTTTTTGAGGGGCAAATTTTCACAAATTGTTAAATGTCACAAATTAGTGAATTCAAATTTGACATTGTGCAACCACTCTGGCAAACAGAAACATTTATTTCAGTCATATTCGCCTCAATCACAGGGTTCATTTGTTGGAGTAGTCAATAACCAAATACCGGCCATCGAAACGTAAAAAAATAACAAACGACAAACCAAAAACAGATAAACGGGACATATTATAAAACCATACAAATACACTTCTACGGATTGGTGTAGGCTTTAGTCAATTTGTAACATATTTGACATTATAAACCATAAGTGTGATGATGCTATATGGTAAACAAAAGAAACGATTTTTCCTTTTAAAAAATATGTTATAGACTTCTGTAACGTCTTGGGTCATGATTAAGAAAAGTTCAGAATCGTAAATATATATTCAGGATAATTAATGATAACCCTGACCGTCGTTTTCTTTGGTAATGGCGGAGATAAGTGTTGTTTTGAGGAGTCATTATGATGCACTAGACAACTATTTATGTAAGGTCCCAGGCAGTGGTCTGGTAAAGCGATAGTCTATTTGTGCTTGTGCCAAGATGGCGATCAATATGTCAGGTAAGGCAGCATACATTATCTTCAGAACTCAAAACTCAAAACTCAAGATCCTCAGACACTGTTATTTTAAGAAAATGTACTGCTCAACACAGACTCTGGCCTTTAGATTGGCACACGGGTTTCCATACTTTGGGTTTGTCTCTTTCCAGTTTATATAAGCAGCACACACAGTCCCGATTTGCCAAACTTAGTTGATAGTCCTTTTTGTTATACGAGTAATATAATATGATCCACTAATTACTTTAATTTTTCAATGTGCTCTGTGATGCCATCACCAAGTATTTTTCCTCCAAATAACATTCCAGTGTGCTTTGTGTGACTAACCATTCTAAATTATGCACAGTCAATTGATTTTAATCAAACACATTAGGCTAACACGTCGGTTCCCTTTGGTAGTTTAAATCATATTCGCAGATCCAATGAGAGACACTAGTTGTATGTCGAACTTAACGAATTAACTGAACAGAGCTGGTATATTGTATTTAACTGATTTCAAATGTGAATTTTTACAATTATCATACAAACATAGATTTAAAACCATCATACAATGATAGACTTAATGTACAGACCCCTTTGTGTACTATATGGCCTGCCATTTAAGGAATGGAAGATTGCTGTAATCCAGATAATAAAGTTTTGAATCTTTCTCATAACATTAACTGTAAAACAAATGGTGATATATGTACTCTTCAGTCATTTTGTAGCAGATACTTTTAACCCTTATGAGCTTTCGTTTGCCTGAAATGGAACAGAATCATTTGATGAATTAAACTTACACTGAACAACTGCATTCCTCCAATTGTCCCAGTATGAAGTGATGACCGGGATTAATGTTGACCCTGCGACCTACTGTTAATGCTCGTTACGGGCTCTATTATAGTCTAGCATACAATTTCAACGTCTGTCCTATCTAACTAATTCTCATAGAAGATTTGAAGTCAAGAAGCTATCATTATTTATGTTCACTTCGTTGACCTATAAACCATGTTGGTCAATAGTACTAGATTAAACATCCGCATCAATGTTAATGTTCTTTTCCCCCCTCCAATATATCAACTGGGGTCCCTTTTAAGTACAGCCTTGCCTTGCACGTACTTTACTTGTAATGTATCCAAAGCGATCCTTACATAAGCCGCGTTAAGGTTACCACTCTGTACAGTCAATTCGTGGTCACTATTTATGTTGACTTCGATGTTCTTTGTGTTATGTTCGTGAATGCCTCTTCCGCGATCTAGCAAATCCCTCATACGGTGTACCACAACGACAACATATAAAACATAATTATTTATCTGAAACTAATATGTTCAGATGATTTGTCAAGAACCACGCCTCTTTGAAGCCGTCAGTGACTTGTATATCCCGTTATTAAATAAAGGTGTGGCAAATCTTCCATATGCAGCTATAAGTCAGGCAAGTCCATGAATTTTTGGACACAATCCTTGCAATTCGTAATGTTGATGATCGTGCAAACCTTCGTTGACTACAAAAAGGTGGTAAGGAATGTTTTTGGTAAATTACAAGTGTAGTACGCACAATGCAAGGTTGCATTTATAAGGGTTTTTTTGCTGTAACATTGTAAGGATGGCTTTGTGAAAAATAAACATTGATACGCCGGTTTAATCTAGTAGTATGGACCAACATTGACAATAGGTCAACGAAGCGAACATAATTAATGATAGCTTCTTGACTACACACCTTCTGGGAGAAGTAGTTTAGTCTGCTCCTATTCTGTGTGTACGACAGCCGTTGGAATTGTATAGTGGATTAATTTAGAGCTCTTGAAGACCATGCACTACAAGTCGATGGAGTCAACATATATCCTGATCATCCCGCTTCAGACGGTGACAACTGCTGGACAGGAATTGGTCAGTTAAAGTTGGATTCACGCAATGATTCTGTCCCGTTCCCAGGCAAACGAAAACATATTGGAGTGGTGTACATCTTGTAGGAAGTCCCTCAAGTGAACATTGAGCACAATGCCCTTTTTATGATAGATGTCCACATGTATCTCCACAATTCATAATGATCATTTTTATATGTACGCTGCTCTGAATTACTGCCTTCTTCTTAATGTGTGTAGTGGTTATTTTTAATTGTACCGATTTTGCTGTATGAGATGAAATGTTTAGGAGTTGTTTTCTTATACGAAAGGGGCTGTTTATAAACTAATCATCGTAAGATAACGAAACATAAGGTGCCGTATACCAGTCCCATACAGCAAACTCAACGAGTACATTAAAACGTGATTTATTGTATCCCTCTCCGTAAGACGATGGATTGCGGTCAGCAGGTGCAGATTGTAAATAATTCAGACTTGTCTTAGTGAGTGTAGAACGATGCTACTATGAGTGTCTGAGCGATCAGAGTATGTGACCTTAAAAGCAACCCCAACAAGACTTGCAACATATAACCACGCCACATGACAAGAACAGGACTCAACACATTATGACACTCAAAATTGGCTTTCTGGTAACAATCTCTATATTCCGGCCTATAACAATAATATTAAAACACTTTATTTTAGAATTAAAGGTCCTATTATCTGGAACAAATTACCTCCCGTATTACAAAACATAATATCGTTGTCGCTATTCAAATGCAAATTAAAAAAATATATTTTCGTTGGCTTGGAATCTTCAACTGGTGTGTATCTTACAGTTTAGCAATCAATATATATATGTGTGTGTGCTTGCCGGTGTGTGTGTGTGTGTGTTATATGTTTTGCTGTTATCCAGTTGATTTGTGCCTATGTATGTGCACATACACTGTACATGTAATTATGTATACTTATTTGACCGACGAATTTTCACCACCTTAATCTAGAAACTAATTTAGAACCATTTCTGGGATAGATCAAGTCCATTGGGGTTTTATTCCACCGATTACGATCACGATTTGTTTTCTTCCCAACCAATGTTGATCAATCTTCGGTGAATAAAAGGTGGTGTCATCGATTGTTGTTTATTTCATTCTTAACAGACCGTAATATGGCATCTAAGTCACATCCCGTGATGAAAGAGATTCCTTCCACTTCCGGGTTCAATATACTTTTTTTATTTAGAAAATAATCAAATGGGAAGTTAAAAAGGCGATCATTGTTCGGTCCGATAACTGAAATATAAGGGAAGGAAACATGATTTTGAAAGAGCACTTTAAAAAAAGAGCGCCACAGTTTCGAGAATGTACCTAAAAGTAAAGTACATAAATTAAAGTAAAGTACACTCATATAGCCTATACGGTATGTGGTGTGAAAAGTGAACTGCCTACCGTCGGTGTCCAGAGAAATCAAACACTAGAGGGCTAGTTCATATATTTTATGAACATTTCAATCGACTATGGGGAAGACTCTATATCATTTTCTTAAGAAAGTTAAATTAGAAGTCGCAATGATTTTATTAGCTGTATCTGATACAAGTAACACCTGTTGATAAGGTCAAAGCTTTCCTTAGTAATAACCCAAATGTAGCGATATAAGGAACACGGCAATTTCGCAAACCATCGTATATGTTCAAACATTCAATAAACATATACGGATGTTCATATGCATTCAAAATTTCAATCGGAAATCAATTTTCCCCTTTTTTGTGTGACAGATGCTTTAAAATATTCTCTTCAAGTGATGCCGTTACAGTATCATTAATTTAATGGGTACGGCATAATTACATTTCCCATAATCTGTTTCTGTCTTTTCTGTCCTCACTTGTGTTTTAGAGCGGTTCCCATCACCCACGGGCTGGCACGTCGATATATGATTGAAATAGCCGACGTACGGCACAAACCCCAATCACACAAACAAACATTGAACATATACACGATAGTAACCTCTGACTATTTGTTGTTATACTGCCTGTTGACAGCATCTATTTATTTATTGTTGGTATATTTCGCGTGATACAAACACAATGTACACCCTGATACTTCTGTTGTGGGTTGTTTCTGATAGGCCGAAGACTGATATTGTACATTGAGGACAATGTGGAATGAGATCAAATATACTGACAGGCTGAGTATTTTCATGTTCTCATATCAGTAACGGAAATTATACATATTATTTGTCTTTCACGTCTGCTGTGTTTGTCGTATTTGCAGTATTAAGTAGGAATTTTATTTAACAAATATGATACGAATAAACTTACTAAAAAAATGGGCAACCCAAGAAAAAAAAGTGTTTTGATATTTCCATAGGACATTGGGGTAACTATATACATTATTTCACATATTTCTCGACTTATAAAAGAAAATTGTAAGTTTTTGTATAGCTTCCAGAGCGGTTAGATAAAAAGGAAGAAATACCCGCTCGAGTTGGTTTAAAGTCCCTTAGCCTTGACATAAGATTATGTTAAGTGATTTTGAGTTTTAATACAGCAGCTAAGACCAAGATGCTATGAATATCCATCGACTACATGTAACATTTTCGAGTATTTATTTTCCCAGATTTAAAGAGATTTGCAATTTCCTCTGTTTGTGTCACGGATGCTTTTAAAATATTTTCATCAGATGACACCAAGAAATAATCATTAAGTTAAATGTCGTGATATAGTTACTTTTCCCTGTACATGTAATGACTTCCCTTCACTTGACAACTATTCTTTTTAACACAAAATCACATCGCCTGAACAAATGATGAATGACTTTCATTAAATATCATTTTCCTGTTTTGGTTTTAGTTTGTTTCCTTTGACACTTTTTTTCCATGTTTTAAGACACTCTGAGATAATCAAAATTATTCATTATATGTAATGAGTAATATTTCGGTGATTATCTTTGTCAGGAATTGAAAAAATGTCTCATCAATAATTTACTTACTCATTATAGCCATAAGTGTTCGATATCAATCTCTAGGACAGCCATTCACTAAGCAGAAAGGGAACAGAATAAGCACATCTTTTTTAATAACCTACTGAGCGGACGAATATTTTGCAGATTTAAAATCTAGGCCATAACATGCAAGAGCGAAACGAGTTCCGAGTGTATTTGTTTCGTCAGAGATGATGAAAAGGTGAAATACAATAACACTACTATAGTCATTCCACTTAATCATAAACTCATTATTCTTATCATTTTAAGTGCTGTCAGTTTTTCCATGTTAATGTATTGAGAGATCGTATATTTCAGATCAACAGGGAAAAAATGTCTTCTTGACATCTTGTGTATATAAAGTACTGAGTTAATTATATATTTATGTTTAGCGCGGATCTCTGATGAGATGTCGTAAACTGTCTTATCCAAACAAATTTGACTCCATCACATACTGTAAAGTACTGAACTCTAGAATATTCAAAGCTCCAACTTTCATCGATATTTTCATCTAACCGTATCAATCTAAATTTGTTGTGTTCCGAGAGCTCAAATGTCTGAACAAATGATGTGAATGTGAAAATTGAGGCTGCACACGTGCATTGAGCATAAATACTGAAGAATCTAAACACAGTTTAACACTTAAATTTGAAGTAATATAATTGGTTGTACTATTTGACGTGTAAAGTTCCTCACTAAAACCTGTAAATCAAGATTCACTTAGACGTACAATAAGACGTACGCAAAGGTTACATGATGTAAAGATGTAAAAGCAGATTCAATAACTGATTTTCTAAGGGTTTCTCTACAACAATTCATTAGATATGAGAATAACTCAGACCATAATGTGCCGGCTTACTCGCGCTTAGTGAGACGCAGTTAAAAACTTCAGTAATCAAGGAAAGTAAGTCTATTGGCATTCTCCACTTGATAATATATTATTTTCTGTTAACCATCAAAAGGGCGTTACAAATTTTCAATTCATGCCCTGATCCTAAGCCACGTTATGATCAGCAAATAAGCATTGGACAGCATCACCCCACTAAAGTTTTGGCAATTTACACGTCGTTTAAAGCTGAATGGAAGGAATCAAACCGACGCTATTGGCAATTTCTATATTAATTTTTTTTTTTATAGTGCGCATGAGTTACTAGAAAAAGGCAATAAACATGGAATTTACCCCGAAAATGCGCTGGCAAAGGGTTTTATTGGGACAAACCAGATTGTTCTCAAGTTAGAGATATAATTAATGTGGTATTACAAGGTTCACGGCCAAAATGACCGTAATAGGGGCTTCCGTTTGATACGATATAAGAGCTCAACGGTTGATCGATTTGTACTGGGGCTCACGACAACGTGATCGCTCAACACAAATGCATATTTTGCTCACATATCCATCAAAACAGTTGGAAATATTTCTTTGCCGATCAATCAATTCATCTGATAGACATGGTAAGTGTTAAAACATGATTGCCTTTAATGGAACTAATAAGGAGGCTATCATTTAAAGCACAGATTCCATAAAACACGGCCATAAGTAGTTAATTGTAGTAATTAACGCGGGCTTGTTGGTTCAAGTCGAGAAATAAATGTATGCAAACACATTTACTTAATTAAATTCTGCAACACTTGCAAGATCGGTACATGTAGCACTTACACAACATTTATATGTAATTGTTGTGTATTTCAATACGGATTTAAACTTAATTATTGCTACACTGTGACAAAGTTTTCAGACGTGTATGACAGTTGAACAAAACAACACTTATTTCTTTACAGTATGAAGATATTGCAATTCATGGACCATTAAATTGTTTTGCTATCAGCTTATAATAATAATAATATAGTTTTATTTCAGACATATGTCCATATAGGTTTACAAAAACAAAAATGAGGTTACCGCAAATACATTGCGGTCAGGTTATAGACTGCTACTGTACAAAAACTTCAGGAGATACACATTTATCAATTAAGCCTATGAATGTACAAAGTATTCCGCTTAAATCAGTATTTCACTAGAATCCTATATCAGGACTTATATGTAATGATTCCTCTGACCGCTTCATCTCACAACAAATAAATTTACACCGGTAACACTAGAGTTAATTATAAAATGTTTACCATTACTTTGTTGCTTTTAGAAACGTGATCAGAAATTTGCCACTAAAATAACGAGGTCTGCATAGTTAAGAGAATACCCTTACATTAAATGAAGTGCGACGTAAATCATGAAAATGTGCAAGGTGTCTTTAAAACATAATTGTGTCACACATATACATGGAGAGAGACAGGGGGAAAGAGAGAGAAAGACGGAGGGGAAAGATGTGGATAGGAGAGGGGAGAAACAGAAGGTGTGAGCTGTTAAGTTTAAACTCAGATTAAAGTGGTCTCCTGAAGAATCAGGCATAGTTGTCCTGATAAAACGTAGAAGTTTGGCAACCAAGTTTTTATTTGCAGGGTACAAATTCACACTTCACTGAATATAATTGAAGGAATCTAAAAAAAAGGAATTTAGGCAGTTATCCTTTGGTCCTATGCATTGAGGTGTCTAAGTTGTTAAGGCAGCATGACTTATTGGATGGAGCTAAATGGACTTGTTGTGTAAATGGCTCTTAGTGACAGGTCTATTAGCATAATGGAAGAATGTGTCAGATTTCCAACCAAAACACAGAAATCTGAATATTTCACCAGTTATATTGACAAACAAAGGTGCGTGAGACTATTGCTTTCAAGCTTTTCCGCAAACTTACTTTGTTCATCTCACTTCTGATAAGATGTGCTGTTGTTGTTTTTCTTAAAAAGAAGCTACACCCAGCAATTTCCGTAACGCGAAAAAACTATATATACAGGTGACTTTAACACCAACCAAAGTACCAAACGTTCACCATTTATACATTTAATATAGTGATGTACAATATCGACGAATGATCCCTGTTAGCCAACAGATTTATTTATTGACTGGGGTTTTATACCGTTCTTAAGGTTAATACATCCACAAAACGGCGTGTTAAAGTTACACTCACAAAACGGCGTGCCAGTCCAATGGGTGATGGAAACTACCCTCAACGACGTTAACAAGATATAATGGTACCGCATGACAAGGACAGAGCCCAAGGCACTGGGAGCTCCAGCCAGCCACTCGCTAGCCACAAGAGCATAGCCTAAACTCATTATAAATCTTACATGATATTTTTAACCGTCTGCATTAACCTAAGGTTAGCCACGTAGAACATCATAAAAAGCGAGAAAGGAATAATTGACTTTGATATGGTCTTGTAACAAGTCCGATTATCAAGTCTCATTCCATTCGTCATTTGCCGTTTATTTCGACGAACATTTCGACAAACACGGACATATTTCGATCTTTGGAGTGTGAAGAAAGTTTCCCCATACCTGTTTTAAGAATACATTAAAAAATTACGTAATCTTACACTGAAATTTTATAAGATTTGATTTGCGCCAGCAATTGCTTACGCAACAAAAACAAAAAGTTCACTAACGTTCACCCTCTGCTATTAGACTCCCTCAATACATACATACATATTTTAAATGTTGGCGACCCCATTCAATATAATGATTTGCGCCATAACTAAACTGGTTTGTCGTAAAACGTGATTTGATCGTGTCAATCGGGAACAGTTATACCACATAGATGTATTATTACGAAAAACTCACACAAAAACAACCAAAACAGAGGATGGCAAAAATCACAAATTTTGTGTTTAAGTTGGACACGTTTCATAAATTGATCACATTCGTTCTATCGAACCATCCAGCGAACACAATTATTTGTGAAGGAAAAAACGCCAGACAAAATTCTTTCTGACAATCTTATTTCATCTTCATATAATTATACTCTGTCAAAAAAGAAACGCATAGGAGAAATGCCACAAGAAAGTGTTAAATTTTTTAAATATATCGTTTTTTGTGTACAATGGCCATGGATGATTATGTTTCCCAATGCTTATGGAATGGGACAACATGGCCAACTACACTGACACAAACTTAACATACGTTGTGGCGCGTTTCTGTGGAAATTCGTGTTAAGCGACGTGAAATATTCAGATTTTGACGAATGCAAATGAAACTTAGGGAAAATACTGGGGTGGTGATGGGTATTTAAAGCTGCA
>JAVFBZ010054903.1:0-10095 GCA_032466195.1 Katharina tunicata
AAAATGTCCGAAAATCCCGCCCGTTTACCAAACATTGATTTTAACCCAAATGAAGCAGAAATTGACCAAATGAAGCTAATTTGTTGTAAAAATAATATTGTTGAGTCATTAAATTTATTGTGGATACCTGTATTCAGTAATATCAATCATTTTATTTCTCCCTAAAATGATTGATATTACTGAATACATGTATCCGCAACAAATTAGCTTCATTTGGTAAGTTTCTGCTTGACTTGGATTAATATAAAACGGACAATGCTCATTTGGGCCTCGCCGAACAAAAGGGTTAGCTCCCCTGAACACTACTCGCGTCAACACGACCTAAATTTTTGGCGATCGAAAACAAATGGAATTTAACTAAAATCCTAACAAAAACTTGACCCCAAAGGACTTTGAAACACATCCAAACCTCATTTGGAGACTGTACAGTGTGCATTTGGGTTCATTGTGCCCTCTATTCGCTTCATTTGGGTTCATTGTGCTTCATTTGGGTTATTCGTAGGACCCCATCTGATGAATCGAGGCAAACATGACAGAGTGAAAATTTAATTGTTGGCTGCCAGGCCAGGATAAAAAGTGACTTATATCTCGTTTGAATGACGAAGGGAGGCTTTAGTTAGGTATTCGCACTTGCATGGTATAGTACTGACAGTCGACATTCCCACTAAAATTCGACGTTTTGATTCTTTGATGGTAATTTCACCAAACAATAATCTTTGTTTTGCTTGTAATTGTATGGTTACAAAATATCTGTTCAACAAATTGATTAATATCTAGCATAAACGTGTCAAATGAAACAAACGGTACCAAAATAATCTTATCAGAGGGTATACACATTGCGATCTTTTTTTTTTTCATAATAAACACCGGAATGAATTACCTTTAAAAGTGGCTGTCTTTTTCTCTTGAAGTAAGGTGCACGAAAATGGCGGCGGTCTAAGACCCAATACGCATGCGCAGTTTTTTGGGTAACTCGTAACTTTCCAAATACCTTTTTTAAGATAACACAATAAAATGTTTAGCAGCGAAATTGCTTTCATAAAGGTGTCCCTTTAGTTCACTCCGCGAGCTCAAATGACAAATTTTGCAATCAATCTTTTATTTATTTTATTGATGAAAATACAAAATGGCGCCGCCCATGGTCTTTAGGCATCATAATGAATTTCCAACGTTTTACCAGCTCACATTAGCTTACCGACGAAATTGACATTGTTAAGCGACACAATAGCGATGGGTCACAGACTGCTTCGTTTTCGTTTCCTTTCTGGGGGTAGATTAGGTTCACTTGGCAGACAGTCCACTTCACGAAATTGTCCATGCTTAGCAACAACAACACCACTGTTTTGCCAATCAGATGGAACATGTTTTGTCAGTCGCAGACATAAGTCTTCTGGCAAAGACAAGGACATTAGTTCGCTGGTGCAGCCAGTGTACATAAAGCCTTCAAATAATCCAGATGACATAAATGTTGGTGCAGAATTAACAGGATCAATAAAGAAGGAAGACTTACTTAAATTGTTGAACCAATTTTACAGGAAACCTGAAATTAAGAAACTCTCGGCAGAGAGTGGGTTAGACATTAAACTGTTTCATCAGGCTTACATCAGTTTTCGAAGATTCTGTGTGGAATCAGAGAATCTTCCTGTAGACTTACATGTTGTGCTCAGTGATATATTGCAAGAGGCAGGACATGTGGATGACATTTTTCCATACTTTCTACGCCATGCCAAAGAAATATTTCCCCACCTAGAATGTATGGAGGATCTAAAAAAGATCAGTGACCTGCGGCTTCCAGCAAATTGGTATCCGGAGGCTAGAACTATACAAAGAAAAATTATATTTCATGCTGGGCCGACAAATAGTGGGAAAACATACCATGCCATTGAACGATTATTTAGTGCTAAATCAGGTGTGTACTGTGGTCCACTGAAAATGCTGGCTGTTGAAGTTTTCCATAAGGGTAACACCGCTGGTACACGGTGTGACTTGGTAACTGGGGAAGAGAGGCGTTATGCTAGCTCTGATGGGGAGCCCTCACCCCATGTGGCCTGCACAGTGGAGATGACAAGTGTCACAAATCCATATGAGGTGGCTGTCATTGATGAAATACAAATGATTAAAGATCCACAGCGAGGATGGGCCTGGACACGAGCTCTTTTGGGTGTTTGTGCACAAGAGATTCATGTTTGTGGGGAGATCTCTGCCATTCAGCTGGTAAAAGATTTAATGAGTATTACAGGGGATGAAGTGGAAGTCAGGAAATACAAACGTTTGACAAAACTAAAATTTTTGGACAGATCTGTTGAATCATTTGATAAGATCACAGCTGGAGATTGTATTGTTTGTTTCAGTAAAAATGACATTTATACTGTGTCAAAACAGCTTGAAAAGAGAGGTCAGGAATGTGCCGTGATTTATGGGGGACTACCACCAGGCACTAAGCTAGCACAGGCACAGAAATTCAATGACCCCCAAAACCCTTGTAAAATAATGGTGGCAACAGACGCGATAGGAATGGGGTTAAATCTGTCAATAAAACGAATCATATTTTATTCTCTAATTAAGCCAAGGCTGAATGAGAAAGGTGAGAAAGAGATGGATGTCATAAGCACGTCACAGGCTCTCCAGATCGGTGGCAGAGCTGGGCGCTTTGGGACTCAGTATGAGGAAGGGGAGGTTACCACTTTCAGGAAAGATGACCTGGGACTTTTGAAAGAGATTGCTCAGAAAGATATTGAAGAAATTGAAAAGGCTGGCCTTCACCCCACAGCGGAACAGATCGAATTGTTTGCTTATCATCTTCCCAATGCAACCCTCTCTAATCTGATCGATATATTTGTTATCCTCTCCCAAGTAGATAGCAATATGTATTTTATGTGCAATGTGGATGATTTCAAATTTTTGGCTGATATGATTGAACATGTACCTTTGGCTCTAAGAGCTAGGTATGTATTCTGTTGCGCTCCAATACCGAAGAAACAGCCGTTTGTGTGTACAATGTTTCTGAAGTTTGCCAGACAGTACAGCCGAAGTGAGCCCATCACTCTGGATTGGTTGTGTAGACAAATAGCCTGGCCCTTTTCCCCGCCTGAAACAATTCTGGATTTAGTTCACTTGGAAGGAGTTTTTGATGTGTTAGATTTGTACCTGTGGCTCAGTTACAGATTCCAAGATATGTTTCCTGATGTGACGCATGTCCGTGATATGCAAACAGAGCTGGATTCCATCATTCAAATAGGAGTGTTTAACATCACACGTCTATTGAAAGCTACTGAGACTCCAACTTCCAGTGCTATTCCAACTGATGAGGATGAGTTTGAGATGAAAAACCGATCACACAGAAATTCAATGGCAGAACGGAACTATTCGACAGAGGAGTCTCGTGGTGGAAAACAAACAAAAAGGACAACAAGGGAGTTCACAGGTTCTACACTTGACTCCAGTTTGTCAACTAATTTTATTCAGGCAAAATCTCGCACCAAAGGAGGAAAATCGCCACCAAAATTGAAAGTAGGTCAAGGTCGATTTGGCGATGAGTTAATCAAGAAAGGTTTGTTAACCCCAGAAATGTTGGCTAAGCTTCAAGAGGAATGGTTACGTAATGAAGGCACAAACAATGATGATAACACTCATGGAAAATGAACTTGGTGAAATTTATAAATTCATAATAGTGCTTTTTCAGGTAACTTCTGTTACCACATTGGTTTATATTTGTGACTGGGCTAAATACAGATAAAAGTTTCAATGACTGTTCTTTTAATGCTACAAAGTTATGAAAGACATGTTAATCATGTGAAATTGTTAATATTGCATTATTGATCAATTGACTTCAGTAAATCAATTGTTTGGTTTAGCATATTAGATTAACTTGGTGCCATATGTCAATGATAACTGTTTTAAATTGTTTATTTATAATCAACTACAAATAGTAAGATCAAATACACTTATTCTTACAGATACAGATAAACCAATAGATTTGCTTTACAAGATTAGACAACTTTTGATAACTTGTAGTCCTGTACTATGTTGATTAAACAAAATTAAACTGCTATTTTTACTTGTTGCCCAAATTATGTGGATATAGGTAAGGGGTAATCAAAAGCTGTCTACCTTTTATAGGAGATGATTTTGTCACACTGGTCACTTGTTGTGAAGCAAGTTAAACACTTGCAACCTAGTCTCTGTGTATATTATATGAAGTTTAATCTCTAGTGCATAAATCAATTTAAGCAAGCTCTTTATTTAGCATTAAGTTTTATCTTCACCTTGATGGTAGCACTCCAACTAGGGTAAAGCACATTACCCTAGTCTAATGACTTACAATTTACAAGTCATCCCATTACACGAGTGCACAAGTACACACAGCTTACATAATTTGCCGCTGTGAGTGATGGGGTTCTATTTCAATGTGAACAGAAGCATATATATGCTAAAAAATTACAAAAGACGTTATTAACAAAACTGTTGTTCAAAGTTTATTTTCTCCAGAAAAGTGTTTTTCCCATTCGCACTCTATTCTAACGACAAGGTTTGATGAGTTGATTTAAATCGTGAATCCACTTTATCAACCCTCTAAAGTACACTGATCGGGCCTACTGCCTACTGGGAGAATTTATTAATTACAATCAAACACTGCATGGTCGATTTTAAAACGACAAATAACAAAACATCTGACTAAGATGGATTTTTAACTTCTGGCAGTTCTGGGTATATTGATAAGCGACGTTTCGGCCTAAATGATTGCTTGAAAACGGTCTTAGCATCTAGACCGAAACGTTGCTTATCAATATACCCAGAAGTTGAAAATCAATCTTAGCCATGTTTTTGTTATGTACCCAGCTTCTCAATGCCGCTTAAACAAGACAAATTTTAAATCGTACCTTACATTTCCCCCGTAGTTTTCTGTTTTCCTAATAATTCATTGAAACACAAATATGTAATGAGGTTGTATTGCAGTGTAGGCTTTACAATAATTTCCTTTGCCTGGTAAATTTTATTTGTCACAATCATTTCACTGTTTTAATAGATTAATCTATTTTCATTGTTAGCAATTTTAGTTACTTTTACCACCCCGCCCTTTTACGTTATATTTTATTTATTTTATTGAAGTTTAACATCATATTTATTTAATAGTATTTCACCCGTATGCCGACTTTGCGTTGCCGGTGTGTGGAGGGAAAAAAAATAACCCCGCGAACTCCACAGACATCGGAAAACATCCCTTGGCTTATATACCTATGTTCTACAGTGAAGAGGACTCCGTAGTCCAACGCTCAACCTCGCAGCCACGATGCGGCCTGTCATTTGCAAGTAAAATGGTTTTACGTGGAGCTTAGAACACCAGTCAAAAATGTAGACTAATCATGAATGCCTGTGGGTATTCGTAGATCTAAACACGTGCTTTGATCTTATCGCAGTCTCGTGACAATGCAATTTACAAAGTTCAAGCTAAAATTTTCTCTGATCCGATATTCACTTATAAGATATTTGTCTCACTTTTCATTTAAATGTAGGTCAAGGTGCGATTAGTATGTGAGAGTAAACACAGAATAGGTGTATAAGTGAACAACCTTGCCATTTTCTCCTATATACTGCTATCTCAGCATTGTCTTAGGTTGTCTTATGATTAGATAGAGTATGGCTTCCTCAGCAGGTCAACGGATTGTAACTTTAGCAGTTTTAATGAGGTAAGCTGTCATTGACAAATAACGTGGCTTTGCAACCATATAGGCTTATATCGTAATATGATTTTCATACGGGGTTCGGTCTATTACGCACCCTCTGACCGAGGGCAGTATGTTTCCAAGATTATATCCATGGCGTCATACTTAGCACTGGAGGAACGTTATATCTTCCCAACAGAAAAAAACACTAAAGTGATTTCACATTTTATGGTTGTGTAAGAGTCCCCGCCCTCATATAAGTGATATATCCTCGAGCACGCCGTTAAACACCAATAAATCAATCAATGGTAGTTAAGCATTTATTTTGAAAAGGTATATGAATGTTTCTTTTCATAACGTTATCTTAAAAACGAGGATAAAATGCGTATTTGAAAACTTAAGGCCTACCGGGTAATTTTTGAAAGACGGCAGTGTTGGATACATGGTGGTTAGCGCGTTTAATAAGTTAATTCTTTAGTTAGAGTGTCAGTTTTCTTAAGTTTATGTTGACTTTGTTCTATTGGCCTTCTAAAGTATTTCATAGTTGTTGGTTTGATCTGTTCCCATTTCTATGAACTTGATTGCTTTACTCCACAAATTGTCTCATTGTTACGCGTTCCAAAAACTACGCACAGTCCACATCTTAATGTTAGGTAAAGAATTTATATTTTGTCTGACATGCAAAGCGACATGATTAAATCCCTGTAATCAAATACTCTGTTGTTTTTTAACCACTGACTGCATGTAAAACGGGAATGGTTTTGAAAGCTTTATTACTTTCGGAGTGATCTCCCCTTAAACACGTAGCCCCTTTTTTTTTACTGCTGAGCATCGTGAGTTAACAACTGAAGTGCATAATCCGCTTTTGTAAAATCCTTCTTAATTTTTATCAAATGTATTCAACAACAACAACAAAAATGTACTAAGACAGTGTAGTTGCAGTGTGAAAACTAGTGCACAGCTAACTGACAAAAAGGTGAAAATGTAAACGGTTGCATTATTTAAGAGGAAACAGTTTTTCTCTTCTATGAAATTAATCACATCGTGTCTTAATCATCAGAATCAAATTATCAGTCCTTACAGGAGATTCAACACAAAGTTACACGAGGTCGCAATTAGCGAATACCGTTTAAGTAGGACGTTAAGAGTCACTCAAATAAATAATAAAAATATTAAACGCATTCCCAAGCATTTCCGCATTTTCATTATTTTCAGTTTGTCTATTGGTCCAGCGTTATGTGAACCGCGTGTGTTAAAATCTTTCGCTGAGATGGTGGCATCCCTGGAACGAGGAGAACCCATACAAGTTAATGTAAATATAAAAGCCTGTGCTACGTCTCTCCCAAAGGATCTCCCAGCGTATTCATTTACCGAAAAACTTGACTATGCATTTTTTTCGAATCAGAGTATGACACATAACAGAGCAAACGCGGCAAATGGAACTCGACTTAAGCTAGCAGGTAAGTGTCGCTTATAGGGAGCTTCAATTTTAAGCGTTTGTTTTTCGTGAGCACTTCCAATTAAGATCTAGGACTTACATAAATATAGGCTCTATGTTTTCTTTAAATTTTTATGATAAAATTAAACAACAATAAACCCCCCACCCCAAGAAATATATTACAAAACGAACTGGACGACACGGGGAAGATCTTCACTGTTAGCTAAACTTGGTCGCCCCGACCTATCATTCTTCACAAAAAATAAAAATAAAAATTTGACCTAAAAATATTTGTCCGGTCACCAAGTTTTCTTAGGCCGCAGGTTTTTGGGTTGATTCGATCAAATTTGGCTAACAGTGCAACAGTCAGAGTGAAACGTCACCTCAGTCTAAGGGTAATCTCTTTTAAATCATATTACGATTTTAAAGTTTCTTTCATATCGCTCTCACCCAGGACCAGTCACGCGCGTTTATGAGATGGATTTGAGCTCTACCGGAACTGTCAGCTTTCTGATTGGTGACATCAACCCTGCGACTGGCTCGGCGATCACGTATGGTGTTATTGTCTGCAGACTTGGGTATGCATCTGGATTACATCTCTTCATGTTTGCTAATATCTTAATTATGTTTGGGTCGTTGAACATCTGCTTATTACAACATTCTGCTCAAGTTCGTCTTTATTATAAGGAAACACACTTGGGCCGGTTTTACAAAGCCTTCGCAAATTTACACACACTCAGTTACTATGTAACTTTGGTTTAAGTCTGTGGCGCAGGGGATTGGGCGTTGGGTTGCTGGATTCGTCATATACCGTAAATCCTCAACAAATTCGACATCTTCAGCACTTAATAAACTACATGTTATGCAAAAGTAAAGAAGTTTAGAAACACAATCTTGAAATTTTATGAAGTTCAGACTTGAAACCACGAGAAAATATAAGTTTCAGTTCCAAACTCACATTTGTAAATTCCATAAATCACTTAAAGCTTGTGCCCTTTAGGTCGAATTGGTTGAGGATTTAGGGTAAGTGAAAATACAAAGTTAAACACTAAATAAAATAAATTGTATCAGCTCTCAGGCTACGTTAATTAACTGTCCGTATATGCGTTCCTGCAACAACAACAGCCAACATCCTGACCATCTATATATGATACCCGCGCAAGTGAAAACGCATTAGCCACTATTGATATAATTATGCAATACACCAAAAAAGAAAGCAGAATTTAATCCTAGTAAATAAATGCTGCTCGCTGACCTAAGGGACACCGGGAAACCCATTTGTTGTGGTGTCCTGTTTTTCGTCCCGTAAATGTACTGTGGTGTATTCTGTGGTGTCAGTGTCAGCCCTGGGCTGGCACGCTACCATATGAATGGAATGACCTTAAGTATGGCGTAAAACCAAAACCAATCAAACAAAAAACCCTCTATACTCCCGCCCAGCATAAAGCTCTATGTTTGTTTGTTTGCTTGAGGTTTTACGCCGTACTCAAGGTTATTTCACTTATATGACGGCGTGCCAGCCCAATCGGCGAATGAAACCACCAAAAAAACACAAAACATTTACATAACATTCATAAAACAGAACACCACAACAAATCGGCATCTTGTGCCCCTTGGATCACAGAGCAGAAGGACACAGGAGGCTCCCACCCAACCACCGAATTAATCAATACTAGAAAATCTGCCCGGCTAGCTATGTTTATCATTGGTATATCTAACAATCATTTACAGACTGGGGTTCACACCAATCGCACAAACGGGACCTGGATCACCTTTACCAATCTTTTCTCAAATATCAGACGCATTACAAGGAGGTTATCGAGTTTTCACCACTGTGGACTTGCCCAACTGCACAAGAAAGACTAGCCCTGACGCTCAGACGATAAATACACTACCAATCGGCACCAACATATTCGCTGAAGTAACAAGTAAGCCTTGTTTGAGTGGCATTTAGAAGCTGGGTAAATTACAAAGACATGACGACTGAGATGGATTTTCGCTTAACAATATATCCAGAAGTTGAAAATCCATCTCAGTCGTCATGTCTTTGTAACAAGTAAGCCGTTGTCCTATGATGTCATTTTATTTAGCTTCAAACACTGGGTGAACAATTAATCTTGATAAACGATAAGAAAAAGGCAAAGAAATAATGCATTAAAATCACAAGAATGACCCAGTGAATACAAAACCTGTTTTTAATATATTAATGAGCAACTATTTTACACTTCAGACTATAGGTTCAGTGAAAGTGGCTCCATTGCATTCAGTCGTCAAATGCCCCTCCTCGACGAGAAGAATCACCTAGTAAATGGTTATGGGGACATAAAGACAAATCCTGATGGGTCAGCGGATGTCTATTACTATGTGTACACGCCTGGATCTACAGTGCAGCCAGTCCGTCAGCATTGGTCGTGTCAGCTCGGCACATCTATCCACTATTTAAAACAATAGGTTTAAGATCAGGGCTAGACGATCCTACACTCATTCAGTCAATCAATGGTGCAGGGAACACGGTTAATGGTGAATTAGGCTTTTGTTTTTTTAAGAACACATGTAACCGAAGGTATAACAGAACCAACAACCAAATTCAATAAAATGCTCAATGTTTAAAGAAAATGAATAAGACAATGAATCTCAGAATGCATCAATGATTTTGTTTGAGGTTGCAGTATTTCACATACATGTCTTCAATGACACACTCTAGTACAAAAAAAACAACAAAAACACAACAACAACAAGAAAGGCAACATACACGGATAATGTTGGAAGAATGTGAAAGAGTTGATATGAGAAAAACGTACCGAAGATATTGCGGCAATACCTTAACAGAGATGATGCGGGCAGAATTAAATTCAGCATGAACACTTACTTAAACGACATTTTTTTTTACATATTAATCATAAAACCTAATGTGCTAATTCCGGTGTATTATAAATAAATGGGGGCAGGTGAGGGGCATTAATTCGTATGTTAATGTATGAGATAGCTCCCAAT
>JAVFBZ010054914.1:9353-21654 GCA_032466195.1 Katharina tunicata
TTATGTGTACAGGCCTGCAATGTGTGCGGCAAAAAGGTGTGATTAGTTTCTTTCCTTTATTATTTGACCATGCCCTTAGACATTGTAGGAGTTTACATTTTGGATTCTGTATTTTGGGTAGTGTATGGTTGTGTTGACTATTTTTCTCTATTTTTTTTATATTTTGTAGTGTTTTTGGACCCGTGTTGTGAAAAACCTGCCATGATATAGTGTTAATAATAATGTGATTTATATTAATTTTGCTAGAATTTCCATATTTGCATTGAGTAAATAAAGCAAAAAAAGCATTTAATATTGGTTAGGAAGTGCTGTATTTAATGTGTACTCTAAAAAAAAGTACTATAGTTTTTAAAAAAAGTGTATGTATTGCATCATATCACTATTTCCATGTTAATAATCAAAATATGAAATATTAATATAAATAATTAAAATAAGTGAATTTAAATTTTACTATATATTGTACTAATGTTGTGATGATTTTGATATATTGTTATGCACTAGAGATATAATACCGGTACCATCATGTAATTCCCTTCAACAGAATTTAATGTAAAATGGCATCATTGTTACTTTGTGCTGTGGTTTAAGTATTTTTTCTAATTTTATTTGGGTATTTTTATTATCACCTTTATTATCATGGTCTGTTTGTTATTTCCTTTGTTTTTTGTTTTTAATGTATTCATGTTTAGATACTCGCTGTACTTTTTAAGCCTATGTGGCTAAGTGTTTTGGCTGGCTACATAGCACAAGGGCAATAACTCTATTCAGCTTTTATCAAGTCATTACACTTTATGTTCCTTTCTGTTTTGGTATTATTCACATGTACAGAACAAAAACATATTTATTTTCTAGATATAAATCTAACATTTTGTCACCTTTATTAAAAGAATTGTTCTTGAATATTGTGTTCCCTAATATTTTATATCGTTTTATTTATTGTCCCATTTCTATAGGTCAAAGCTTATAATGTAATAAGGCTATACCATCTGTAGATATATCTTAATATATTCTATGTTTATGGATATATTTGTGATGACACCAACTCATATTCCCACCTTTACACCTAACAAGTTTCCTTCCAATCTTCAGAGGTTTAATCCGTATCATTCATTGAAAATTGTAAGATCTTAAATCCGTATAAACAGAGTTATTATTGGACCGTTTCTGTGTTAAAATCTGTGTTGACTGGAACTTTGTTGCATATAGTGTTAATCATTAAATCCATTAGTTTGTTTAAGTTCATGTGTTCTACAGTCCCCCAACTCCCCTCCACTTTTAAAAAATAAACATTTTGAGAAAAGAAAAAAATGTCTTTGTTTTTGTCTGAAGAGGCTTTACTGAGCATTTCCCATAAAAAAAAAAAGTAAAATATTTCATTTGGGATTTCTGAAAAATATTTGACTTTCACAGCTAAGTTTTTTAAGCAAAGTAGCAATTAAAAGACGAATGAATGGTAAACTCACTAACTTTTATCTTTATTGATTTGTTGGCTTTTTGTTTTAATCTCCTGGGGCCGGTTGATCAAAGCAGTATTAAATTTAATCTTAGTTTAGATGACGTCACGCCATGTTGAAGGCCTTCTCTAATACTGCGATTAGTGATTTAATCTGGTATTAGCGGCTAACACTGCTTTGAGCAACCGGACCCTGGAGATTTAGATTCATTTACATGATGTTTCATCACTACAGCAAATGAGCGGAAATATAAGTTGAGTTGAAAATGAATTTATCATTCTTCAGAGTTACACTACTCGTGTGCAACCCTTAAGAAAGTGTTCAGTTTGATGATAGTCTAACCATGGAGGTATAGCAGATGGGCTAACATAAGCAGCTGATTAGGCAAAATACACTTAAAACATTGTTGTGACGTTAAAGTTGTGATGTCCAGTTTGTCCCCTTCCTGAGAATGTTGTACAGTGGCAAAGCTAGATAAATTAGGTCTAGCTAAACTCTGCTCGTAAAGTTATCCGCCAATAGGGGCCAATTTTTTTTATATCAGTCAACACTTTCTGAAAGTCTTTCCAGATGTTATGTCCACTCAAAAGAAGTTATTTAGTTAATTTCAGTTTGTTGATTCTCAAAACGAAATCCTAAAGTGTTTGCGTAAAGTATAAATTAAGTTCGGTGTCACTATTTTTTCTGACAGTTTAAAGAGAAATAAATCAGAGAAATGCGAAGACTGAAACAAACCTCAAAGATCGAGGGGGGCGTTTTTTCTCTTGTGTTCCAAGCTTTAAATCAGGGGAGGTAACTTTCACACCCTAGATGCCAACTTTTGGCGAGGTCACTGCAACATCAACATCGCTAGTTGCAACTACAAAAAAGGTGTCTAATATGGTTTTCCTATTAATATTTCTGTTTGCTCTGTTATATGTATTTTTTGAGGTCAACTATTTTCTGAGGACTATTTTGGTACATTATTATACTTTACTTGAGAGAAAAATGGGCAAAAAACAAACTCTGTTTGAAGAAAGTCTCGTTAAAGGTAAATGTATCACCTATTTATTTTATTTAGTTATATAAATGTTGAGGTACCGTACGTATCTCTTTTAGAAATCTTAATAAAATCTAAATGTTAACATTTTACCTTGCTGCTGAATAGTCATTGCTCTTGAGTTATGTCATTGCATCAAAGCTAGAAGCTGTTGTATAATAGTACTGAAAAAATAACTTAAAGAGCGAAAAAAAAAACATTTAAAGAGAGTGAGTTCTGGAAACTCTTTTTCAAAATTGTCATAAAAAAATGTACACATTCCATTTCTATGGTTTTCATCAAATTTCTTTTTAAAAATGATCTCTTATGCAGGTATCTGTCTCACCACCGATCTGGATTACAATCTACATATGAACAATGCCCGTTATTTACGGGAGTGTGATTTTGCACGACACAGATGGCTGATAGCGACTTCGGTTTTAGATTGCATAAGATCTCAGGGTGGAACTTGCACGACAGCTGCCACTACGATTCGATATAGACGATCCATTCAGCTTTTTGACACATACAACATTTTTACCAGGGTAAGATTTGTTAGTGAAAAAACGGTTTAAAACCATAATCATGATTTCTGCTCAAAACTTACAAGCCATGCAGGAGAGTATAATCAACAGCGGTGCTTTTCAAACAATCTCTGGTCTGTTTAAAGGACAAATTTTAGTTTAATGATGGAAACAGCTGGTCTATTGAGGTGTCATCTTTTTGTGTTTGTGTGGGTGTGTGGAAGACAACGCAAAGAATCCTAATGTTTAAATCTGATTATTTCTGCCAGGTTTTATGCTGGGATGACAAGTCGTTTTACATGGAGCAGAGATTTGAGCGAAGGAGTGACAAGTTTGTGTGTGCTATTGTGATTGCGAAGATGCCAGTTTTGAAAGCAAGCCTCCAGACTGTAGTTAATGAGTTACTGGGTGAAGGAGCTAAAAGCCCAGATATACCAGAGGATGTGGCAAGCTGGATAAAATATAACGAACTGTCAAGTGCTAAATTGAAAGCTTCCTAGTCTGCTGTTTTTTGTTTACCAAATCATTTGTAGTAAAACAGTTGGCTACCTCAGAAATAAGTCATATGTTCAATATAAATGGCTTCAAATGTTGCTAATATATAGTAATTTGTATACTTGATACAATTTTTCAAACTATTAAATTTTAAACTAGTTTAGTCATTGTCTGTAAATATAAGCTTCACATTTAAGAAAAGATGCAATAGTTTCTATTGAAAAATTTCTACTGAAGGTGAAAAATTTAAAGAACAGTAAATGACTGTTTAGGAAAATTCCATTGCTCAAAAAAGTTAATTTAAAATATTTCACTGTTAGTTGGAAATACTTTGTAGACGTAATAACTTACTGATCTATTATTAAGTTTTGACAGCTCTCTGCCCAGTTTTTTATTTTTTTAAAAACTACGGAAGCCCATTTTTGCCATCACACGTTTTCATGATTTCTGTAACTTCAACATTTTTTGGTTTTTTTTGTAGAAGTAATTAATTTTAAGGTTACTTATGAATAATTAGAGCAGCATAAAACTAATCGACATCAAGTTTACAATATTTCATTCTTTTGGTATTTATTGGAGTTTTGACTCCTGAGTCCTGATCAAGCATGTCCGGCTTTAAATATCAGTATTGTTTGAATTTACTCAATGTTTATAACTTTATGTACTCAAATATAATATAAGACATTCGACAGTCACCCTCTCGTTTGAGCTGAATGTTGACTGCCACCACCTCTGATTTTGTACCAATTATTACTATTTTTCAGATGGATTAGTCTTTGTAGTCATTTCTGTTGTCATCTTGATATTTTTATTTTTTATTTTTTTATTTTTTTATTTATTCATTACAACAGGTCTATGTAATCACACCCTCCCACTTTAACTAGATGTGTAACACTATCAATCATCACAGAACTATCACACATATATCCAGAACATCCTCAAATATTTTGTGTCTACCTTCAGTTCTCGTGTTTTATTGAAATAATTTGAACCAGGTCAGTGCAGAAAAGTTTTGGTTTTAATGTAGTTCAGGATTCCCCTTGGAGCCAGACTTTTCTAAATACTTTCCCAGATCTGTGAATAATTACCCCCTCGCAAATCAGAGTGTGTAGGGAATATAGCGCTTTCTTTATAAGTATATGTTTTTATACGCCCAATGAAAATCTGTCATATTATGGTATGATCAGCTGGCGTCCGTCCGGATGGTTCCAATCTGTTTCCGGAGCAGAACTCGAAAACTACGAGGCCTATCTTTGCAGTGGCTTTAACAAAGAATGAGTACTGCAACATAATAACATGATCTTATTTCCATTTATTTTAAAGCGAAATTAAATTCGTTATTTTTATGTATTTAATTGATAACAATAATGGCCGAAGCTTTCTGGTTGGTTGAAAACAAATTTGATTGACAGCTGGCGATCGGTCAATTGGGTAAGCGTTCAACGTAAACTGGTCACAGAACTGTAGTGGACGTGTCCGCGTGGACGGCTCTGTGGATCGCTACTTGGTCCCCCAGAAAAGAATTTTACTTCAAAATATTAAAATTCCAGGCCTCATCAAGTATAACACCGGAATTGCTTAAAATGCAGCTTTTCTATTAACTTGTTCACAAATTTTGATTTGGTAGTCGATTTTGTCAAGCCCCTGCACATTATTCCATTATTTTTTTTCTAGGTTTTCCACCATACACTGGCAACGCAAAGTCCTCATATGAATGAAAGTTGAGTACGACTTAAAACACCAATCCAATAAATAAGTAAATTTCTTTGTCGTCACTCTAGCAAAAAAAAATTTGAATCTATTTTTTTTTAAATTTCACACACACACACGTCTGTTATGACCATGTTCTGAACAATCTAGCGACTGTTATGGGAACGCTCCTCACTGGGCCGATTTTCACCAAACTTCACACACATGCATCTGATGATAATGTCTTGAAGCGTTTTTAATTTCAGTTTCGATGGGGTGAAGATCATTAAAGCTATTTTTAGAAAAAGTTTGTCATCAATCTAGCGACTTTTGTCTCCTGATTTACCAAACTTCACGCACATATCTCTTATGATAATGTCTTGAACAAGTTTAAATTCCAGGGTCGTCCTATTTTGCGAATTGCGAGTTTATCTCAGTATATTGAATGCACATAAGATGATAGGCTTCGACAGGATTTGTATCACTTGTGTTAAATGTCTTGTTTCTAATAACGGTAATTCTATTTCACCAGAAGCGTTGCTTTCAACCCCCGTCCTGAGTGGGTATGTATATACAGGTCAAATCGTCTTACGCTTTTTTTTTAGGACAAATCTTTATATTTTAAAACATGGGTCGTTTAAAACATAGATCAAATCGTCTGGCTGTAAGTTTAAAAGTGCATACCTTGCCTCGCAAATACACGTCGCTTGTGACTATACAAGGTATATATATCTTTTTTTTTTAAATATATTTTTCAGTGAATGTACGGCCAATTTTCAACCATGAAAGAGTGCAAGGAAAAATTCAACCATAGTCCATGTTATACCGGACTCTTTATCAGCATATGCAAAACAATACAATGAAAATAATCTTAACAATAGGCCTACCCTTTTGGATTCGCCGAAAATTTAAATAAGATTTGACGTAAGATATCAGACGATTCTACCTGTGCCCATACCAGGCATTTTCTAAAGTGAAAAACTGGCCCATTTTGTGACCATTATGTACCATATAGCTTTTCAACGCAGACTGTGAACAGTCAGATAAACAACCATCTTAGTCCTTCAGTGTTTTGCGCTCCGGTCACGGGGATGTGTCAATTTGATTTTACATCTGGACTACGCTTTGATGTACCGACTTTAATTAATCCAAATCAACAGTTTTAGCCCCGCTTCTTGTAAGATTCAAAATGCTGACCCGTTACATATAGCATTCTCCGTTGTGGGATCAAAGGCTTTGTTGGTACATTTGACTATATATATATATATTTTTTAAGTGAATTTGAATTATGGCTGGCTTTTGTCTGGCTCGTAGAAGACGTCAGACAACAGTTTTGGAGTTTTTTTCTGTTGGGTGAAATCTAACGCCGTCACTGAGGCATTATCAAATTTTCAGAAAAACCAAAGGCCTGATCACTCGCACTAGTCTCGTATGTATCATAGCCTTAAACCCTGCCATTGTATATATTTTTTAAATCAACTGAACTGTTTTAATTTATGAACAAAACCTTCAAACCCATTTAAATGCGCGGCTATCAGACTTATAAGTATGTGACTTAAATATAGCTGCAATTCCGTAATTTACAGAGTATCATACATAAAAGGATGCTGTTCAGTTTATTTCAAAGTGAAGCCGGTTATATATCAAATTCGGAGGATTCAAATCAAATGACCCTGTCCTTTTTCAGTATCACCTTAAAAAATTGACTTATGGTCAAGTATTGCATTTGAGAGAGGCAATGTGGGTTGGAAGCTGGTGACAATGCAGTTTGTTGTGGGTTTTTTTGTTGTTGTTTTTTTTTTAAGGAAGGTTCGTGTTTATTCATCTGCGGCAGAGATTATGTTATGTGCCAAAACAAGCTTGGGAGGAGATTGGTTCTTATTTATTTCGGCTTTTGTGATCGTCTTGGCTTGCGTTCAATTTTTTTATTCTGTAATTTATATATAATATCAAATTAATGTTAATTCCCGTGCTATGACCATTTGAAACAGTCAGTCAAATGAACGAGTTCCAGTTAAAAGGCCATGGAAATTGAGGCACAAACATTGTGGCCTCTGAGTTCTGACAGAATCTCTTAGTGCTACAACAACAACAACACTCAGACAAATGACTGCCAAGGGTCTGGAGTGATACTGCGTTCGCCGAACTGCAAGGGTAAAATCGTTAATAATATATTTTTTTTAAATCACACTAATGGCCATGAATTAATCTCTTTAGACGCAATGGAAGCAATGAATTATTTGATTTTGAAAAGTGTGGAGTGCGCAAAGGCGATAGGTCATCAAAACAATGCTATTGATTTAACTATAAATACAAATCAGCTAGTGAAAGTTGAACGCACTCTTGAAGAAAACAGTTGTAGACTGGATAATGGTAGACCAAGTCCTGATTCCACAGTTGAGAGTAACCTTACACCTGACCAGTTGACTATAAAAGCAACGAGTGGCCTGTTAGATAGGAATTCTTGGAGTCCAAAACGTGATGACTTTGGAACTGTTGGTGAGGTTAAATATAATGTTAAAAATGATAAAAGCAATTCATACCAGCCAGACAGAATCGAAAGCAGTGTTGAAGAAAGCAGTTACAGATTTGATAATATTGAAGCTTCATTTACTGTTGGAAATAGCCTGGAAACTAAGATGTCCAAAAACATCACTGTTAGTGATTGTACCTCTGAAGGCAATTCTGTTCGTGGTTATGGAAGACCATGTTCTAATAGCAGTGTGTCATCAAAAAAAAAGAAAAACAATTCTGAAACTAGAAATTTCTCGTGTGATATGTGTGAAAATGTTTATACTTTGAAAAAGAATTTAGTGAGTCATAAAAAGAGTCATAATAAGAATGTCAGTGGTAAACAATATCAACATGTTCCACCGATATGTGAAATTGTTCATGTGTCCCTGACAGAAGAATCTGGGAGTGACCAACAGCATAAAACTATCACACTATTTAAGTGTCCAGGTTGCGATTATGTAGGTAAAACCATGGCACAGTACCACAGTCACAGAAATAAAATGCATGTGTATCGTGAGCCTGGGTGCTTCAAGTGTCCAATTTGCGAAAAAATATTCAGCTTCAAATCAAATTTGCAAAAACATGTGTCAAGACATTCTAAAACCGGGAGTTTCTCGTGCGATGTGTGTGGTAGAATTTTTAGTGGTAGAATATCGTTAAGGTATCATAAAAAAAGACATCAAGAAGGATGGATTCCCAAAACATTTCCGTGTAATCAATGCAGTAAAACATTCCAATCGAGAACATGTGTAAGAGACCACATTGAGTCTGAACATTTAATGCTGGAAGGAAAATTCTTGTGTTCTTTTTGTGGTAAAAGATTTAGAAATAAAAATGTCTGTGGTGAGCATATGAATGTTCATTTGAATATCAAGTCTTATATATGTCATATATGTGGCAAGACATTCACGTATAGGTCATCTTTTAACACACACAAAAGAATCCACCAACATGACCGAGAAAAGCCATACATTTGTCCAGTCTGTTCAAAGGCATTTCATTTGAAATCCGGCCTGAACACCCATGTAAGAACTCACAAGCAAACAAAAGATTACCACTGTGAGGTTTGTGGTAAACAATTTGCTCAACGCAGTTCTTGTTGGCGCCATCGACGTGTTCATAATGGTGAAAAACCATTCGTATGTGATCTTTGTGACACAAGATTCAACGATTCATCAATAATACGACGTCACATGATTTTAGTTCATAAGCAAGATAAAAAAAATTGGAAGGAAAATACTCGAATGGAGAAGAAAACAAAGTATCCCTTTCTTACAAATTCAAACTGATACAAGTCATGTGGGCAAATGTTGAATATTCGCAGGCTATCGCAGCTATAATTGCTGTGGACCAGTTGTCGAGGGGTATTATGAGACTAATGTCTTGAAATGTCTTGAAACAATAATGTCTTTAAAAGCGCCAGGAGTGTTTTGTTGATGGCCAGTTCTTCTCCATGTTGATAATTTGAAACAAATTTAATGGGTTTTTTTTATTTTCGTTGTCAAAGTAGACTTGTAAAGAATTTGCATACATCAGGTCTTGAAATGCTATTTAGGGAGTTAAGTCACACAGTTTCTCCTTTAGGATCACTGTACCCAAAGTAGATTGGAGCCTGCCCATTGAATCCCATTATTTTATAAAGTTCTTGTTCATTTAAATAAATAAACATCCTACATAGAAGATATCTTATCATTTTGCACAGTTCTTCAGAAAATGACCCTGTTGTTCACTTTAAGGTAGGCCTGGCTAGCTACAGGGAAGCAGTTTTCAGCTCGACTTCTGCGTATGAACTCTACAAGCCCTAGTTTATTGATAGTTTCAATTTTACAAAATGTAAAACAAAAACAACATCTACTTGAAGAATTTCCAATTTTAATTCAAAAGATTACAAAAAATTGCCTTCCTGTAGCTAATACTTGGGCTGTATTATAAAAAAATGTTTTTATAAGATTTTATTTTTACATAGTTCTTTCCTATTGAATAAGTTTAAATGCATAAAAATGCATATGGATCTTAGAACATTATCTTTTCTCTTAGCCTTTTTTTGTTTTGAACTTTTGTCAATGATTTTGAAATGACCAAAATCCAATCTTTGTTTTATAATGGTGTACAGAGCACATTGGCTGTGTTGTCCTTAAGTGTTGTGAATAAAAAATATATATAATTTGAATATTGATTTATTTTTTTTTTGCAATGGTGACTTGATTATATGTTCTCTTTAAATTGCATTGTGGGCAGCTTCAGATAAGCATACATGATACGGTATGTAATCACAATTCAAACTTTTGTAAGTGCGGGTGGTTGAGTGGAACCTCCTATGCCCTGGTGCTCTCTGAGCTAAGGGGCATCCAGATGCTGATTTGTTGGGGTGTCCTATTTTTTGTTTTTTGTAAATGTATTGTGGTGTGGTGTCTTCTTTGTTGCCGGCGTCGCTTACATGTAGGGTGGTTTCCTTCACCCATTGGGCTGGCATGCCGTTATATAAGTAAAATAACCTTATTAAGTACAGCTTAAAACCTCAATCATTCAAATTTCACAGTTTGGATCCGGCAGACAGCCATATGAGTGAAATGACCATAAGTAGGGCATGAAACCCCAATCAAACAAAACAAAAAACGTTCATTTAATTTTTGTCAAGCCTGCTTGTGGTGAGCTTGATATAGTTGCCACAATTGGTGTGTATAGTATACCCACGTGTGCAGGTGACATTGACTATCAGGAATTTCTTCATAGGTCGATTAATCAGGTCTAGCTTCAGCAGCCTCTCTATGACGTTCACAGCTATATTTAAATGCCTAGTCATTAATTACATGGTCTGCCACCGAAGTGAATCATTCAGAATCAATGGACCGTTTTATGGTCGTTGACCAGGAAATCGTTTCTATTCTCCAGATATCTATCAGGACGGAACAATACCACTTTTGAGTATGTTGAAGGGCAACATTTCAAATAATAAATGGGTTACTGCATGGAGCCAGGACCCTCACTTTAACTATATCTAATATAAATCCTGTGCTAACTATAACTTTGTTGTGTAGCGAAGAATTTCAAAATAGCCCCAAAATTCACAATATGCAGAAGGGCTTGTCATAGTTATTTTAACTTTTTTTCCCCATTTCTTTCCGTTTCAAAACTTTGTCGGCTTTGTTTTATTATATGTTGAAACTGATCTGTGGAATTTCTGGCTTTTTGGAATTACTCAACATCTTCAGTTTCAACCAATTTTGACAAGAATTCTTTTTGACCCTTCTACAACCAAACAAATTATATGTTATGTAAAGTCTAAGTCTAGAAGTGTAGAAACACAATCTTGAAATTGTTATTAAGTTCAGGCTTCCGGAAAATATAAGCTTCAGTTCTTAACTAGGAGTTATACATTCAAAAAAATACTTTTGCCCATGGTCTTTAGGTCGAATTTGTTGAGGATTTAGGGTAAGTTAGATATTGACTGACCATCTAGCGCACATATAAACAAGAAAAACTATTTCTGCCTGTATTTTGCGAGTAGATTTGCAGATGATTTGGTCGTACTGTCTATTATTAAGGTTGATGTTTTTTGTCCGTCTTTTACCGACTTTTAATTGAATCAGCCATGCGATAACTTTGTCCTATGTTTGATGTTAAATTACTTGTCTTGAGTAAGTTCAATTCAGACGATTTAATTCATTGTCCAGCGCACTTTTTTGCAGAAATAGTACTACAACAGAGAACAAAGGTACGAACCTTAACCTATGGCGACCTATGAAGAAATTTAAACTGTTGGACTTGACTTGATTCTCCTGTTGCATATTTCATTTCGGCTTCATGTTATGCTAAATAGTTCTATTTTATTCTTCACTTTCTTTGCTGTTACCTGCTCTATGTCGATTGTGTTGGCGCGGAATGCACTTGATGACCTATAGGATACGTTTATCTACATGCGATACAAGTATTGCCTTCTAAACAAGAGTTTAAAAAATGTCCTGTCATTAAACTAAAGCCGACATTCGGAGGTGACGGACGGTGCCGGATATAGGCGAAATTGAACTAGAATGGTGCCCAAAACTTTAAATCAGGGGAGGTAACTGTCACACCGTAGATGTCCATTTGTATACAACTGCCGATTGATTCACTTTGGCGACGGACCTTGTATGTATTGACGAGGCATTTTGAATATAGCTGTGAACGTCATAGCGAGGTTGCTGAAGCTTGACCTGATTAATCAACCTGTTACGGAATTTAAGGTCTTCCACGTGACTTTATATCTTTTTACATTGGTCATTTCGGTCTATTGTTTTGCGAAATAGTTCTACTTTATTTCTTCATTTTCTTTGCTGTTATCTACTCTATGTCGATTTTTATTGGCGCGGAATGCATTTGATGTCCTTTAGCATCCGTTTATCTGCATGCAATACAAATATTGCTTGCAGCGGTAAATATACCGCTAATGGGCCTGTCATTATACTAAAGCCATTAATCGGAGGTGACGGACGGTACCGGAGATAGGCGAAGTTGAACTAGAATGTCTAGATGTCATTCTAGTTCAACTTCGCTCCGGTATCACCATCTCTGGTACCGTCCGTCATCTAATTTAGGATTATCGGCTTTAGTGTAATGACAGGCCATTT
>JAVFBZ010054915.1:0-10095 GCA_032466195.1 Katharina tunicata
ACCATTCACAGGGTACAGAAAGGGCCCAGCCACCTACCATTCACAGGGTACAGAAAGGGCCTATCCACCCATCATTCACAGGGTGCAGAAAGTTTCAAGTACCTGTAATAGTTCCCTGAAACAGTTTCAAGACTGGGTTCCAGGGCAGCGAATAATGAGGTTTGAGCTCCCTGAATTGGGGTCTTCATCAACAACCAGGTAGGAAACCCCAATATTATCCACGAGAAGTAAGATTTGGTAATACTCATGTGACGCCCCAGCTCTGTTTTAACTACCCCAGGGTGCACTGCATTTACAGTCACTTTTGTCCCTGAAATTAAACAAATCCAAATAATTGTGAATAAATACAAATTAGTAATGCAGATTTTTTTAACTCTTGGTTGTTAATTTCTCTGTCAAGTTTAAGTAGTACGCTACATTTTTTCTTTAACTAATGAAGTGTGTAGTTTTGTCAAAATGAACACGTAATTTATTCAAGATACAATACAATAAAAATCCTAAATAATAGTTCAGCTTAATTTTCAGTAAATATTATATGAAGATATAAGATGCACAGCATGTATAACACTTTAGTCAGACAATAGCATCGCAGAGGAAATGCTTTCTGGTTTCCATCCCTACCACTTACAAACCGTTATCCTTCTCTATTTACCATGGCTAATAAGAGTTATCCCAGGGGATTAATTAACCTTACCTTTTAATCTCTCAGCCAGTTCTTTGGTAAAGAGAAGATTAGCTAATTTACTCTGATTATAGGCCTCTGCTGGCTCATATGACTTCACACTGTTTAGATCATCAAAGTTTATACGCCCTCTGGCATGGGCGATGCTTGATACATTGATTATCCGACTGGGTGCAGACGCTTTTAATTTGTCCAATAACAACATTGTTAATAGGAAATGACCTGAAAACCAAAAAGTAAAATACAGAAATTGAAAAATATATAAATTGAAAATTATGAAATAACAACATCAATGAATAGATTGGCATAAAACACACAAAAATAATGAAATTTAATTTGACAAATTCATGATTTCAAATCACAGACAGAGAGAACTCTTCATCCATCAAGGTCACTACTCTTTTAAGTTGAGAAAGAATCATTTACTTTTATTCAATACAAACTAAGAAAGATACCAATTTGTTATTTGAACTATTAAAACAGATAATTTAGTAAAAAATGGACATTGTACATTTCAAAGCATACCATTAATGTTTAGCTACACCTATCCAATAGACCGGAACACTGTACAATGCAGTAAAACATTTGTTGTCTTCTGAGAAAACTAAAACAAGGAGATGTGGCCTGTTTCTTATATAACAAGAACTTCTACGTTTGTATTATTGATTTATTTCTTTGATTGAACAGTTGATCATGGATATTTGACTCCTTTGGCAAAGTGTGAGGCCAAGGGTTGAAGGAAACCACTCTAAATGTCTCGGGCAATAATCAAAGAGCGCAAACAGGCAGACGAGGCAGAAATCACAATTCAGCTTCTTAAGGTCAGAGAAAGCCCTATGGTACACAAAGCCATTGCCACACATGGTGCCGGCTTTGGTACATGTTTTTAAAAGAATCAAGTGGGCGTACCCAAACCAGCATCAAACTATTCCATGTATCTAACCTAAATGGTTAACCAAACTATTCTACACTGTATGTATCTAACCTAAATGGTTAACCAAACTATATTCCATGTAAATAACCTAAATGGTTAACCAAACTATTCTATGTATCTAACCTAAATGGTTAACTCCTAGCTGCATCTCAAAACCATCTTCAGTCAACATTTTAGGACAGCGCATGATCCCACCATTGTTTATCAATATATCTACATGAGGTTCTTCTGTGGAAAAAAAGAGTACATTTTATAAAAAGAAATTTAAACATAGCATTTTGACAGGTAGCCTGAATAATACATTAAATGCTTGTGGTAATTGAATACAATATCAAATAGTCAAAGTTTTTTAAATTGAGGTTTTACTTTTTATATAAGCTTATATCAGTCAACTAAGCAGGACGTCCTAACAAAACTGGAAACAAAGAAGACATGACAGGACTTGTAAAAGAAAACTGTATGTATAATGTACATGTATTAGCTTGTTCAGCTTTGTGATGCCCTTCAGCATCTCTTGAGCACTAGGTCATTGGAAACACCTGCAGCCACCTGATAAATACACATATAATATCTGCCCCAGGCGATTTACATCCTATTGAAATAGATTTTGATTGTTTGCTCTTGTAACACCGTATTATCCGATTTCTTTTGTATGAAATCAACCAGTACATCTGACAAGATTATTTCCAATGTGTTTGCTTGTTCGGGATGTTAAACTTATAGCATTATTTCCACTGATGAGTTTCTCAAAGTAGAGCAAAGTTATGACTCAAACAACAAATATACAAGAATGCATGGTGGTTCAATATTTCGGTTTATTTTAAACCATTATCAAGAATCTCGATAATGGTTTAAAATAAACCAAAATGGTAAACTTACTTAAGGTTATTTAATCATATGACCTTGTTCCTGTGAAAATGGGTGAAAGAAACTACCTGGCGTCTTTGGAAACAATTACAGAAAATACATCACAGTCACAGGATGCAACAACAAATCTGCTTCCTGGTGAGCCTTGGAGAACACCAGCTCAGGTTTTCATTGGATCTCTGCTATTCTCATGGATTGTATTAACTTACTTTGATTGGTTAATGTAGCAAATGCCCTGATAGAAGGTATGGCAGCCAGATCTAACCGTCTACACTCAATGTTTCTGTTGGCTGTCTCTAGAACAATCTCAGCTCTAGCTCTCTCACATTTCTCCAGGTCACGGCACGCCATTATCACACGACCTCCTAAATAAATAACTATCTGAATTACGAAGGGTTATTCTAACAGAACAGTAAATGTCACTCCCATAGAATACATAAAATAGAGTATCTGGATGATTGGTATTTCACTTAAAACTCCTGTTACTGTATGAGAATTCAAAGTGAAAATAAATACTAAGACTCTGTTATTCTGTGACGTTAAAATGTTTCAAAACATCCCTAATAGATTTATAATCATCAGCATATCGTCTCGAACTTATTTATTCCCACACACATACATATAACTTTTGATACATTTGTTTAAATTTGTAAATTTTAAACAATATGTTTATTCACAAAGAACAGGGATAGGTGAACAGACTCCCCACCTTTATTACCGCCGCTCCCAGAAATCACAACTTACAATTAATTGTGATAAACTTAAATATAAAGATTGCTACACAATGGTAGATGCTGAACTTGATAAATTAAACACATTCTGTCCCAAGTCAGTTGCATAGTTAATAATACTTCGAAACTAATAATAGAGATATTTATACTCAGAGGAAAAAGTCTTCTTATGAGGAAGTATATGTAGGCTTGGCACCAAATGTTATGGTAATTACATATACACGTTTACACAGATCTCAGAATCTTGCAGAAAAGGAAATAAAGTTCTGAACATTTTGGAAAATTAACATGTTTTTAAAATTAATATGTAAATGAATTTGTTTGGTCATTCTCACGGGTGAGAACAGTGTATTCAAATAGCAAATAGTGCCACAAACACATCCAGAACAATGTATATATAGTCACTTAAGTTATATCTGTTGGAAAAATAATGTTCCTCCAGTCGTAAATATGACAGTATGAATATAAGCTGGAAATCTACTGCCAGAGAGCACCAGTTTAAAAAGGCAGAGTTCATGTGAGACTTTATCAATTCCATATAACTGACAGTATTACCTCTTCTAGCCAATTCTTTACAGGTTTCCTTTCCTATCCCTGTATTAGCTCCGGTCACAATAGCTGTCTTTCCAAATATTTTCTGTGCAGATTCGTAACGCTTACCACCCATATATTCTCTGCAAACATTAAACATAGTTTTATATATATTTTTATAAAGAGTAATCACACTGGCACAGGGATATCGACTTATTAAAGCCGATAAATAATCTCACGTTCTAGATAAATTCTCAGAGACAAGTTTCTTATATATAAATAGCCTTTCTAAAAGATTAAAAGCAATTTTATTAGCTCGAAATTCAAAATCATACAAACTAATTTTCAGAGATAATTAATTCTATGGCAATTTTAAAAAGAATAGCCATATTAATTTAAAAACTTTTCTTCATGAATTTATTAATATTAAATGGTGCCATCTTCTAAATGCATTCTGTGTTTCTATTCCTTTAAATTACCATGTGCTATATGTCGTACTGAAGGAAGAAGGAAAATATTCAACTTTATTTAAAAAAAAAACATGCAGGAGAACTACTGAATGCATTCAAATGATTCATGGTTATAAATATAAGTTGTAAACTTTTCTCTTTTTTTCTTACTTGATTAGAAAGGTTCCACCAACAGCTGTTCCAACAACACTGAGATGTATTGCATACTTAGGCATTTTATAAGACCCCATCTTTGCGTGTACATGTATGTCTTACAACAGTCCCAAATAAACCTCTGGAGAGAAAAGAGAAGATAAATCAGTACATAATTTTTCTATAAATGCCACACACTGTAGGCTTCACAGAAGAATAACATTTGGTTGGCTACATTATTAAAATCCACTATATCTTTAAGTTTAAATAAAGATTATTTTTTTATGATGTTAATAACATGTTTTAAGTTACAAGTATATCAATTCATATGGTTCAAGTTCCATAACTAGAATAAAGAAAATATCATCACAATTTAACTTAATGTTATATAAAATTTATGTATTTATAATTATGATTAGCCTGTCATACATCTGTTTTACATTGAACAGAAATGTATGCTGGTTTGAATAGGAGAAGGAGATCAACCTAAACAATGCTGGCAACACAGAAGAAGCCACGATACATTTACAGGACAAATAAACAGGACACAACAACAAATCAGCTTCCTGATGCCCCTTAGCTCCGAGATCACCAGGGCATACATGTAGGAGGCTAAATCCATTCTGACACTTGTCTGACAGTAATGACAGTGATAATAATGGGAAAAGCATACAAATTACTAGTAACTTTTACAGGTACATGTATACTTGAAGGTCGCCTCGCAACTAGTTAAGAGGAATATAACATTCTGAAGCTATAGCCTGAACAGATTTGGCCACAACAGCTGAGGAACCTTTTTTTAAATCTAGATCTTGTAAGATTCCAGGAAAGGATAGGAAACACTTGCCCCCTTGGCCTTGAATGACATTCGACTTACATTTGTTCTTCTTTACCATTCATACATTACTAACAGTATTGTCTGAGTGAGGGATGACTTTAGACAATGATGCCAATCTAATCTTAATAGATAAAGTACATGTATTATTGAACCAGGACAAGTTCCCCTAGTGACCACCCAAAGTGACCATGTTTTCACTTGGTTATCTAAAAGTGAAAAATAAAAAACGTAAGACCAATGTTATGTGATCAAATACGCATACATGTATGGAAATATGTTTTCAATTGACCGAGTTCTGAGTACTCCTTTGAAAATAATTTCAAGCAGATATTTATCATTTGGATACGGACAGATTGACAGCTGACAATCAAATGTTCCGTAAAGCTTGGACAACCAACCAACCATTCCCTGAATTACAATTCAGCATGATGTTGTCACGGTCATTGAATCATGCACATCCATGCTCACCTTTGATTAAATACAGACTGTAGCAGAATAATGACGAAACAGAACTCTGCATCTACAACTTTCCATGTGGGTGTCTTTGTGCTTTAGTGACAGATGTGGATCTCCTATTTTCATTTATTAACAACTTTCTGTTAGTTATCGTCCAATATATAAAAAATATATACATAGGCCCATATATAAAATAGCAGAGTGCTGGCCCAGTACGTCATGTCTGTTTAATAACCTGAGACCTGAGTTCAAATCCCGGTGGAGGCAAGCAAATTTAATTTCTCTACCATGTCTATGACTGTCTACATCTACATTTATTAATATATATCAAATATATATTATTAAATGGAGATAGGAGAGATACCGGTACCGGTAGAGGCCTTATACTATATACCTAACCTAGCCCAGTAAACAGGACCTGGTAATTCTACGCAACTGGTTGTCAAGTCCTGTTTACTGCTCTACTGTATATACCCGTATGACATGTTATAATTACAGGATTTGACCTCATTAACCTGATTTAACTTTTCTACCGTTCAACTCAAGTAGAGGAACCTCTTACAAAGTGACTGTCTGAAGGCCTGGACTGAGATTGCCAACTACAAGTCGCCACAGGAGGTTTGCCTTGGTCATGTTGGTTGACACTGTCAATGACAGCTTACGAGGTGCAGTAAGTTTCAGAACTTTCAACTCGATTGCTCAAGTTGCAATTAACTTGTCAGTAAGATGTACAATTAAATCATAAACAAACCTTTGAATGGCAATTAATATTGTTGTTTTCTGTTCCCAGAAAAGCTCATCACAAGAATAATCGAGGAGTTAAGAATTTACGTGCATGTTGGTCTGTGTGTAGTGGCGAGTAAACGACACCTGTTGTGGCGCGCAAGCGGACTGAATGGGCTTACGATTTAGTATTTTCTTCAGTTCTTACTTTAACGCGACAGACTGTTTTCATTTAATAGCATTTCACGGGCAGATTTACTTGTTAAATATATTTATTATTTGACCATGTCTACATTTTGACCCGTTTCGTGCTCATATGTGTTGTCGACCAAGATAAATATCTTGAATTACATGTACAACAACTACAACATCATGCAATTCGTTGCGTTCTTTCCGTTATCCCGTTTGGAGTCTTAGTTATTAAGAACATGTCTGACACACCGAATTTACCGCGCGGTTTAATAGGTCGTCGTGGTACCCCAACTGGGAAAAGTGCCAGGTATTTAAAAAGGGTGTATTAATTCTTTGACACAGATAGATCCTAGGTTATGTTATATATATTTTTGGGGTATAAATGTAGCGAAAGAAATTTTGCTTGCCTTGCCATTCGAACTTGGGGTTCTGGCTAGCTGGGATAGTGCTCTAACCGACTCAGCCAGTAGACTAATAATGATGCAGAACTCGGCATATAATCATAGGTGTACTTTTGAAACTTGGCTGCGCAGTGGCTCCGTGGTTGAGCATTTGGCTAGGGAACCCCCTTCACTGTACCCAGAATAGGTTCGATCCCCCCTGTGGACCTTAGGTATATAAGGGAAGTTTTCCGACGGCTGCAAACTTCTAATGTTTCACCAATGTATATATATAGATATATATTTTATAACCCTAATTCTTTGAACGTTTCACCCCCTGAGTTTTTTGCAACAATAAGACTAAGTCAGTCTAACTTGTTAAATCTCAGGCACAGAGGCTAATTAATAATACAGTGCCGGTATGCTATAATAATAAATTAATTATTTATAATTGGATAAGCCACACTCCCTTTCCCAAATTTGCTTGTGGTCTTATTTCATGTTACCTATTTGACTAAACACACTCAGAGGGGGTGAACTGGTTCAAGAATTAGGGTGAATGCAAATATTTGGGATTGAACCAGAAAGTTAAAAAAGATCAGTAATGGTTTATTTTAAAAAAGCCCAGGAATAATAGTTGTTGTATTGAAAACTTGTCAATTTATTGTGTATTTTAATTATTTTCTAGACTGCCATCAATAAGGGGCCCAAGAGATCTCACTCTGGGAGGAGTACCCAAAAAATCTTTTGCACCCAGCATTCCTGTGAGAAAAGATCGTACCAAATCTCAGTAAGTCAACTATATGAAATTAATTAGTAATAACTCTAGTGAACTGTTCGATCCCCATGTGGACCTTACGTATATAAGGGAAGTTTTCTAGTGGCTGCGGAGTTGGGGGGGGGTGGTTTCTTCCCGGTTTTCCACCATACACCGGCAACAAAAATTATTAAGATTAGACTTAAGTCGACATATAGGTGAAATACTCTTGAGTACGACATTAAACACTGAACAAACAAAAAACAAACTGTATTGAACTGCATACATACATGTATGATATAGTTATAGATTCATTATATGGTGGATGTTGGCAGGAGGTTCTGGTCAAATAACATTTATTACAGCATAAACCTGTCAAAAAATTCAATTTGAAAATCAGCCTGAGTATAAAACACTGAGTTTTAGTACAGTTTAATGTTGGTCTAACTCTTCCTATTCTAAGACTAAACCAAATATCCTGTTTACCTTGTGGTTTTTATTGCTTACTAAGAAAGTAAATAGCTAATGAAACATTTTTCAATATTGAGGCACCATTGGTGTATACAATTAGAGGAGTTGATTCTGAGCTATGTATACACATACATGTATTTAATATTTACAACATTGTGCTTTTGATTGAAGGGGAGATGGAGCGTCTATAAGCACAGCCCCTGAAACAACAGGACGACGAAATCGTGATGGTAGACCAGATCGAGGGAGAGGTGGGCGTGGCAGAGGAAGAGGGAGGGGCAGAGACGATAACATTCTCCAATCACATTCCATTTTTGAACAAGGGCCAACGGAAAGATTGGTGAAGAGTGAGTGGCAATTTGTAACCTAGGTGAAATTTTAAATATTTGTTCTTACCTCAAATTGACAATTGTAAGTACTACAGGCTATTATTTGTATCCAATTACAGTCCTGTTTCTATTTCTCAGGTTCCTCATTTGGTGAGAATTATGGGGGTAGAGCCTCGAAAGGAGCTAGTACGTCACGCACCAGTATTAAGAAAGAAATACCTGATGGGTCCGACACAAAGAAAGTATTGGATACACTTCTAAGGGATGATGTAAGCTTACCTCAAGTGGCTCAAGTAGCCTGCTTTTCTAAATAAATTAGTCAACTCCTGTATATGTAAGATAAATACATTCATTGAAACTGCAGAATTTAATTTTTACAACAACAAACGTTTTAGCCCATATATACCTCATGCTTAAACAGTTCTAGCCACCTGGCTCAGTTGTAAAAGAACTAGCCCAATGATCAATCCCACTTTGAGTCCCTTCTGACCACAGTGCAGCTACATGTATGTGCATATGAGGGAAGTGGGCAGTGGCTACAGAAATTGTGGCTTGTTTTTGCAAGATATCTTCTTGGTTTCCAGTTTCCACAAAACAATGGCTATGCATGGACGTCATGTGAGTGAAATATCCTTGAGTATGCCATAAACTAATAAATATTCTGATTGGCTTGTTTGTTTGATTGAGGTTTTATGTCGTACTTAAAGTTATTTCACTCATATGATGGTGTGCCAGCCCAACAGGTGAAGGTAACCACCCTAAACAATTCTGGCACAAAAAAAAAGACACCCCAGTACAGGATGAAAAACAGGACACGAAAACAAAACAGCTTCCTGCTGCCCCATAGTTAAGAGAGCACCAGGCACAGGAGGATCCCGCCCAACCAGCCATGACTCTTATTTGCATCCTCTGATCTAGAAAATCTGTAATAGCTGTCTTTGTTGCTCTTATTTGTCTACATGTAGTTTATAGATGACCTCGGAGAGAAGTCTGTTCTCACCCCTGTCTTTCTCCCTCTCTCACAAGTCTCTATCAAAGAGGAAATCAAAAAGGAAAAACTCAAGCCAAAAATAGAGATAAAAAGTAAGTCATTATATATATTATTTATATGTTTTTGCTTCTATATTTAACATTGACCAGTGTGTAATCTGGTAAATCATTATATTTCACATCCAGTCATATAATTTCCCATCTGTTTAAAGTGACATTACGCACCCAAATATTCTGTATTTTGGGTTTTCACAGAATCACATGAATTAAATATATATTTAAATCAAAAAGTAAAAGTTAGAGGTGTTCCATTAATTCTACCCCCAGATTTGAAGATTGAGGCACTTTAAAAACCCGGTAAAAGTAAAAAAAATGAAAATTCTGCCAGAAATTTTAATTGGAAGTGTGTCAATCTGCTGTCACATCTCAGACACACTTTGATGTACAGACGTCACTCCCAAGTCAACCGTATTAGAAACACCCCTTACAAGGTTCAAAATGTTGGCACGTTACAGGGTCATTCACCGCGACTGGATCAAAGTCTTTTTGAGCAAATATGGCCAGCCCTCTTTCCGTTAAATTCAAATAACTGCTAGATTTCTCCTGGTCCGT
>JAVFBZ010054954.1:0-10091 GCA_032466195.1 Katharina tunicata
AGAAGTTGAAAATCCATCTCAGTCGTCATGTCTTTGTAATTTACCCAGCTTCTAAATGCCACTCAAACAAGATCTTTTACGTTGTCAACCTCAGTAACAACCATTAGTCTATGTACTGATCTCTCTGACCATATTGCATGTGTTTTGATCATGTTTTAAAAAAAATACGTAACCATCACAAACCGTTACTCTGTTGTCAAATGTTTATTGGTATCAAACTTAATTAGACTGCCAGTAGCTAAATTATATTTGCGATGCATTTGGTAAAATGTAAACTAAAACAAACACAATATAGGGATCCAATAGATCTCCCTGTAGCATAATTAACTTTGCCGCTTGTGTAGCAGGTGCTTGCAATCCGAAAATTATATGCAGAGAACGAACACCACTGCCATGTCTCTTCATCGGTTAAATCGATTTAAACGACCGTCTGAAGTATTGCGTGTATAAAAGGAGTAGTTTCTAATCACGGACATGCCGAAAGCTGAAAATATACCCTTCAATGGAGAAAAAAAGTACCACTGCATTAACAATTTCTTCCATGTGCTGTCACTTAACAGAGCTGCCTTGCACACGTTTTTACCTCTTTAATTAAATCGTGGTAACATAAATTCTAAAATGAAAATAACGCATACATTTTTTTAGCAGGAATAAGACAATTTATTGACAAGGCAACAAAAGAATGGTCAAATATATCCGGTTTGGTGGCGTGATGTTTTGGTTTTGGTGACGTTATGTTTTTGGTTTTGGTGGCGTTATGATTTGGTGGCGTTATGAAATAGCTTGGCAAGCAACTGATATGTATATGGCAGTCCCCATCTGAACAATAAATTTGTTAAGCATTGTTAATGCAGAAATAAGTTAAGTTGGAACCCAAATTGACCATGTGTCCCTAGCCAGCCCACTTCTCTGAGAAATAACAGCTTATACAAGTTACTTGAAACTCCAGAATTGAACACCATAACCGAGGCAATGTTTTATCCTGTAAATATTTATACTTGTGTCTGAAATAGCTATATTATTATTATTATTTTATTATTATATTTCACATACTCTACCACACCGGAAACACACGTCTATTGCGACAGGAACTTTGTGTCAAGCCAAGTTAACCGTTTTTGTGCTTTGTGGTCATATGCCTTCATACTAATGGCATCAAAATAGTGTTTTTCAGCTCGACTGATTTTTCGTTTCAGAAACCCGATGTGCAATTAGCAAGTAATTGCTTTGACATACATGGAGGTCAACCATCACAGATACAATTAACTTAATTTATTGATAATTGGCCATATCGAATAAGACATACCCAAAGTAAATTTAATTACGACATAGGAAATCTTTGACTTTATTATTTAATAGACAGAAAAACGTCTTTACTTAATGATTTCAACTAATTTTCCAAAGCCATGGGCATTTCATTTCGTGAGAAAATGTGATATTAATTGAGCAGTTTATTTCGAATCCACTGATAACCTTTGCTTAGTGCAGTAGTGGTGTAACTCCGAGAACGAAAGACTCTTCTGATCTCACAAGGTCTCTCATCAGAATAAGTTGTTCGTTCTTTGGAGTTACTCTACGCTTGTGGTATGGATTTTGTTGGCCTGGAGAAATATATAGTTTTGTTGGTTGGCTGTTCAGACTGCCTAAACCGTCTTCATGATCACAATACTGACTTAACCGGATATTGATGATACCAATAAATTATCCATGCAGTCGCTATGTTTTATTTTCATGGTTTAAAGGGCTAACAGCACAAAACGAAAGAAATCGAAATACAGCCATAAATTTACTAAATACAACATGTCTTTGATTTCACATTCGTGTTCATAATAACCAGGTACCAACTGTTTATAGAAAAATAGCCAAACACATCAAACATGAATTCGATGTACATGTGTTGAAAAGATTAAGATTAATAAATATGTGTATGTGTCATGTGTAACGCACTAACAATTTACCCCTATCGGAGTTCATACCGGAGGTGATAGCCTCAGGTGTTTAGCCTAACAGAATACATTACCAATTGTCAATTTGTGATTGATCACAAAGGTCGTGCTTTCAAACACTTTGCCTGAAACAATTGCTCGTTGCGTAGTTGAACAAACTATTCGAATTGATAGGGATCAATTGTTATCTATTTGCTCGAGAGAGCTCATATAGCTTTGTTCGTTAAACAGCATGTCCATCTGATAATGTCCCGTTGTACGCGCCAAAGATCAATGCATACATACATAATCAACCACGTGAACACAGGGTAAAATATACGAGCGTCCCCATAAATACTATACTTAAAGCATGATTTTTAATAAACATTCAATAAATAGTAATGCAATGATTGAGTCCAGACAGTATTGTGTGGGCAGTATTGAACTCATAATATACATATTGCATTAAGTGTAGAGACAAAAGAGTCTCATTTAAAAAGAAAGTGTGTGTTCTCGTTTGTTTGTTTTAAGTACATTTAGAATCTGAGCTACCAACAAACACATACATGTGTTATATGGATTCCAACTTCCACCTAATTAAGCTTGAGGCAATGTTTCGGTCTCTGTTCTAATACTGTTCTAAGGCAAATGAATTAAATTTCGTAATGAATTGTATTTTTAACAAATGTAATAGAACTATGTAAGCGATGCGCAACGATGATCTTATTTTGTTGTACTAACTTTATTCATAACTGTAGACTGTAAGCACATGGCTCATATCATGTATATTTTCAGCACATACATATGTTGATAAGTAGGGTTTTTAGATACTTGGATATACATACTTTAGCATAAAGAGTGTCCATATTGAAGACAAAAAAAATGAAGTGTTTACTTACCACTGCTGGTAGCAAGGAGTGAAACAATAGTCATCAGTGGTATAGAGAAAATCTAAGCTGAAAGTATGTAAACTATAGCTGACATTCAAGTATGGCGTCAAACGTGATAACCTTCAGATTTGTAGCAAAAGTTAAATTTCAAATTGCGTAATAATCCGATTCGGCTATCAGCTATCACCTATGGTGTGCAGGACAACTAATTAACGATAAATAACACGTGTGGATCAAGTAGACAGTATTAAGTGGTAACATATTTGATTTTATCCTTCGTCCTTGGCCTAACTGGTATCTATTTGAGGGCAGACTGAAAGCTGCTGTCCATTTAATAGGACTCCGAATTGCTTGATCGTAAGTATCCACAATCGCTCTTCCAGGCACGCTTGAATGTATCCCACCACTTTTCGCAATTTGAATCGATTTCATCCTTTGCAAAAATGAAATAATAACTTGACTTTTCTAGGATGGGACTTTGATTTTAACTTTTCCTCTTCAACTGGGTGAATGACTTCTTTGTCTCACGCTGAAGAGAAAATGGGATGCTGGTTGAACTAATAACTCTAACAACGAATCGTTGATATTACCTTTCAATATCAACTTCACGGCTGTCTTTTATCTATCGATCCCAATACCAATCTCTACTTATCTCATGTAAGCAATGTCCCTTTTGCAGCTCTTGTTGAAAACTATTTGCTCCTTTCCGGTTCCTCCAATACCCGTCACTGAAACCTTCAGTGATTGTTGTAAACATGCACACTGTATCAACTAGACACCTCACACTAACCCCAGCCATATTGTTTGTAACCACAGAAATTTCACTGACTGAAAGTGAAAACCGTCTGTCTGTTTACTCAGAGGCTTGATAAGTGATACTTACGCTGCCGTAGTTTTTTTTTTATCTTACTAACAGGACAGGGATATAACAGGGACTAGTGTGAATCAGCTTGTCAAGCCATGATAATATTTACCATCACCCGGAGATCTAATTCCATATGCGAAGCATTTTCATTTCTCTCCAAAACTCGAATACTCCAAAAGCATCATATCTGTATTGGCGGGCCTACCTTAAGTTTCTTATCTTGCTGTCCAATCCAAATTTGACTTGACATTGGTCCGCGCTACCCTCCCTTGAGTGACATAAGTCTATCCATTTATTGGCAAAGAGTTCCAGAAAAAGGACGTTATTTCGATTCTTTCGAACAAATAACCACAGCTTTGTTACCACGCCTACTTAAATCGTCCATGGTATATTGATGCTTAGCTCTGGCTAATTCTAGCTCTTTTTGTTTTAGATGTTAACGCTTCAATATCTTTTTTCTGATATCTTATTTCTTCTCTCTGTTGCAGAAAATATTTTATGAGATATTAGATACTTTAAAGGTCCGGAAAAAAATTTTCCCAAATGCAACCAGCTTTAGTTTTTTTCACAAATAGTAAATGTGACCAAAAATAAAATATTTCACAACATGTGGGTGGAAAAGAGGGGGTAGGCGTCATTCAACGTCGAATAGTATTTCGTAAAATTGTGGACACACATTCGATTCTGAGCACATTGTTTTGTTACTATTTTTTACGCACAGTTTAAAGATAATGTTGTCACATTAGTTGACATTGAGCATTTTCCCTAAAACCTGTTCAAATGTCTTCGATCAACCCCTCACAATTTTGTAAATTATCCATTTCATCAACCTACTCGTGTCTCTGTCGTGTCGTCAATTGGTAAGATTGTACAAAAACAAGTATTTGAAACACTGTTGACCTTGGGAGGTGGTATCGGCCAATCTCGTTACATTTGGCTACGGTAAATTGACGTACGGATCAGGACAAATGTCTTCCGCAATATTTTGAAACAGCAGTTATGGGTAAAGTGGTTTCTGGTGCTTGATGAGATCGGGGTTGAATAACAAGTTTAATGTTTTACGCAAACTGATCACACCACAAAGAGACGAAACGAGATGAAACGAGAAAGTTCCTTTTAACAGATCACGAGTGTTTTAAAGTTCTTGTGGACTTTTTTTTAAAACTTATCTTTTACAAGTTAACACTAACTCTCGGCAAATAACTAAAGCATTAAATAGATTGAGGTTTAAATATGTTCCATTTAAACAGGGGAATGTCGTGACAGGCCGTTTTGAAGCTCCAAGGAGTAAAGGGGTCTTTAGACAAGGTAACCATCAATTAGGTCAAATTGAAAAGGTGAGTGGCAGTAAAGAAGCCTCTGGAACAGTGACTGATAGATAATCCATCTCTGTCCGTTTATGTTATGTGATTAACACGCCTAATTTATTTCAACGATTGGAGATATATAAGGGTGGACATTAAATACACCAGCTTGATTGCAACAATGTTTTTAGGCCATACTTCAGAACATATTTTAATGTAAAAAAAATGTTCTCTCTCATTAATTAGTAATCTTGATAAGATATCGCACGTTTTTGCCATTGAGTCGTTACACTGTTTTAGCCAAATGCTCATTGATATGTGTCCTGGAAACTGATTTTAAATATTACCAACAGCCTGTCTGTATTATTTTATTTCAGACAGTGCGAATGAAAGCAAAACTAAAACGGTTTAATACCGTCATTTAAAAGATATATACTATTTGGAACTCCAATATTGTATCTGTTAAGTTTTATCTATTATCGCAGCAGAATCAGGTTTCCATGAGAAAACGAGATATTTATCCTCTAATTGTGACTGGCGCTAAACAAAACTGTATCCGTATAGTCAGTTGCGAAAGACAGTGTTAGTTCTTTGGCAAGTAATGCAAACCTCATCAGCAAATACCGTTGATTTAACATTTAGCCCATACAATTTAAACGCTCTTTATATCTATAGGGAAATTAGGAAGAAACTGTGTATAATAATGGTAGCTCTGTCAACTATTTTTTGCCTGCATCACTCTGTTTAATCCCAATATTGCCAGGGGTATACTGTATATTGATTTTAACTATTCCCCAGATCCTGTGAGTAGCTGTTCGGGTTGATTGCTTATCCCGTAATCAGACTGTGGGTGTCCAGACGTACATGTACCTTTTCTAACCCCGTGAAATTGTCGTCGATTTACCGCGTATCTTCTAAGGTCTGGTACTCAGTTGCTAATATAGGTGTCATATGTAACATAAATAATCAAGCCACTAACGACGCTTTGTAAGAGTTAAGTGCTTTTGAATAGGCCTACAGCATCATAAAACACGTTTCGTATCTAGGACCAATCTTAAGAAGCGAACAAAGCCCATGTTAGACTTAATTGTCATGACGACACAATATCTTCACTGCTTGTCGTCAAGGTAATAACGTTATAGACGTCAGCTTGGTACGCTTAGTAAGACCATCCCCTGTGTGTTAAAAAATGTTTTGATTCACAAATTGTGTTACCTTTTTGTTTTTGAAGTTTTAAAAAGCCACATACAGTTTGAAAGATTATGGACAGTTAAAGTCTTTTAGAAAGAGGGCAACGATACAACTTTTATACTAACTATAAAAAAAACAACCCAAACTATGTTCAAGCAGTGAGGTTTCGTACTTTACCGCACTTTTTCAAACTGAAGTCTGTAGTAGGCTAGGTATTCACATATATTTATGGAGATAGCAACGTTTACAAAAGTATTTAACAAGCAGGAACAGTTCAATTCACGGTGATCGTTTTCTATTGCAATTGTTTTTGGCACATGACATGCAGGCAGGCCCATGCCCCTATCTTTATTCGTGCCGTGTTTTTTGTAGTATATGTATGACCACTTTTTTTCTCGCATGTAGATTTTTCTCCGAAGTTATAACTTTAACATCTTGCCAAACAGTATGGACTGTTCCTATTTGATGGTCTCCTACTGCCTAAGAAATCCCTGGCAACCTTACTGATTTCTGATGTTCTGTTAATCTGGTGTTAGGTTGTCTACCAGTTCCACCAATATAAAACCCACATCATTCAGCACATGGAATATTGTAAACAACTGTTTCTTAGGTGAATTAATACGGTAGAGTTACACAATGTAAGTCTGCCTGGTGGTATTCTGTTCTATTTCTTGCTTAAGTTCCTATTTCAAACACCACATGGGATAATTACAGTGAGTCAATGATGAGCAAATGCTCTTCTGTTCGGCAACTTTGTCAACATTCTCACTAACAATATTATCACATATGTTCGTTAGTGTTTTAACAACGCCTGGCGTTTAATGAAGAGTATGATGAGATTTAAAACTCATCTACTGGTCAGCGCGCAGCAGACCACACGAAAACTCACTTCTTGAACATATTTTGGCTTGTGTTTTTAAGAAAAACTAGTACTATATTGTAGCCACCAGGCCGATGAAACTTTTCGGAATAATATGTAGTGTTCATATTATAGGATTCGAATGTGGGGTTGTTTAACAATACTGGTCAAAAACAAAACGAAAACAACTAACTAACAACAACTCTTTTACATTCTGAAAAATATTTTAAATTTCAAATTATGTACAGCGGTGACAGCTATTTTGAGCTATTAAAGGGTTTTAACTTACCACCATTATTAGTCAAGCGAAGAAACTTTTATGGCCTAGCGATTTTACGTCACTGTGTAAATAGTAGTTTTAACACTATATATCTCATAGGATGTCTTGCATTTTAGGAACAAATAAGGGCTTTTAGGACCAAATCATAGGACACATTTACTCAGGACTCACTCTTTATTACCAAGGTTTCAGAAAAAAATTATTCCAGCGGTAATATCGTTACCATGGATGTAAGCTTGTTATACAGAAAGTATGCAGTTGTGTAATACAGTATCCATCCAGATAGCACTATACAGCCAGTGGTCAATTTTAACGAATACAATAATGTTTGACCAATGAATAAATACGGCATTATAACTTTTGATGTTTTGCCAGGCAATTGTTAAAACCGAAAGGGTTAAAGATATTTATGAAGACATCAATGAAATCGATATTTGTGTCAACCGTTGGAAAGACAAACCATTTGACAATCGAACGTCTTTTTCACATATGCATTGCACTTTCTCATAAGTGAAAGAGATACCCATTAGTAGCCCAAGGTAGCAAACAATAAAAAGGCACACTGACAAGTCAAACTGGTCGAACATGTATTCGCATTACTTAGGCCATTTGGCCAAATAGTTAATCTCATTAACTTATAAACTCTGTTATTCTGCATAGGTTAAATGCTACAGCCTTTATTATCAAACAGATATTTACGTTAAGGATGTCGATGGATTTAATCTGTAAAGTTGCAAACCTGGTGGTCTTCAAATTTTCTATCATTTCTTCATTCTCGTAAGAAATAACATTTGTTTGCTTCATTCCGAGTAGAATAGCAACAGGTTATACTCAATTTGAAATTAGTGTTATTGGAATTGGGCAAAATGTGCTAGATTCGACAGATCCGAATTAGATTACCCGAAGGGTGGCAACCCTAATACTGATTGATTGATTGATTGATAGGTGTTTAACGCCGTGGTAAAGACTATTTCACTTATATGACAGCGGTGTATTCCAACATCACAATGTGACGGTAACACAACCTAAAGTGTGATGTCTCTTGTGATAACTCTGTTCCTCCAGTGCCAAGAATGACAGTATGAATATAAGCTTTTAACATTCTGCCCTTAATCAGAGGGCCTCTTATAATGAATGCTAAGGTCAATTTTCACGGGATCAGAGACGACAGTCGCACTATATTACTACTCACTATATTATTGTACAGCCATATAGTACATGATATAAACAAATATAAATGAACTGAAGAAACTATTCCCTTACAGAGGAGGGAATCTGTAAGGGATCATTTGCTTATATATCATCCATGAGAATATTCTCTTGATATAAAGGATCAATAATGTTAGAGGAACTATCCGTTGCCAAAAAAACAAGAAGGTTCCTTTCCATATAAATGAAAGTTTCCATTAAAGGTAAGGAATAAGGGAATATATACCTAATTCTAGTCGAGTTTAAGGGTAAATATCCCTTAAATGGCACACGGGGAATAGAATGCCTTAATTAGTTTTAGAACAAATTTAGTGGAGACTTATGTTATAGTAACAGTTCAATGTTACGATCTAGTTGCTAAGACCGTTTTGAGCGAAGTTTTCAAAATAATGTGATAATTGCTCCGAAAAAATACCAGAAGTTGTCTTGAGTTAGGCTACAACTATAAGTCTTATTTTGTAGAACAGTTCACACTGGAGACGACAGTTGTCAGCGACGATACATACCTCTGCATAAGCATATGCAGAGTTAAACATTCAATCACCAGACATCCACATAAAGAGCACAGGGATTTTTTTTAAACTGAATCCAAGCACATAAAGATGATTAACAAACTGAATGTCACAGCAATGTTGGAGATTTTACTCTTAAAGCATTACATTTGTTTCGTATCTAAATGTATTCAGATAACCGATTTGACCACTGTTGGCCATGGACAGAAATGAGGCGTCTTATGACATAAGTAACAATAAGTCTTAAAGTTAATGTCTGTTCTTAGAGAAACTATTAGGTTATCCAATCGTGTATTCGGTGGAGGATTGACATGGAGCTGCTGTGTCATTAACTTGGCCGTGGCTCGAGGTGTCAGGAACCTGGTGGCATTCCGTTTTTTCTTCAATAAATAACGTGCTTTGGAGCAATAATAAAAATAAAGAAATCTGTTCATTGCTTTCACTTTTGCGTTATATAGTTGAAGATTAGTTGAGATCAGACGCAAGAATTAACACGAGTTCACAAATGAATACCTTGGCAACGATTTTTATCGGAAAACAATGGAAGCGAAAACGCATTCAATCACTTTTAACTTGGCAGAGTTTGATGAATCGCAGATCATTATTTATGCTCGTAGGGCATACGAATTGACTGAAAGGCACGGCTGATTAATTTGCCGGTGTCAATGATTCTCAGATATTCCGCTGGAGACATCCCTGTTTTCTTCTGACGCACAAATCTGTATACCAGATTTTGCACAATTTACCGGTCTATACAGATATGTTAAAGGAAGAAACATGGCATATGTTATAAACTTGCTATTGAAATATAAATATTGTCAACGGTACAAAATGATGTCCTAAACATAAAATACTGATTAGGAATACCGTGTTTTTGTTTTTGTTCTATTAAATCACATTACGGTACAAATGTGGTTCTTTATTGACCTGAAATAAAGCGTAGGCCGTATTTTGCCCAAATAAAGTAGAAATGTGATGAGATTTATTATGATTTTCAGGTGGTATTGGTAATACAACGAAAATACAAACAATGATATTTCAATTCGTGTCATTAGC
>JAVFBZ010054965.1:0-10091 GCA_032466195.1 Katharina tunicata
CACTGTTATTGTTGTTGTTATTTTACAATAAATATTGTAAATATATAAAATCGCTGATCGTTTTCTTTCTGTTTGGTTTCTACCGTAACAGTACGCTAAAGTTCAATGTTTGGGTCATGTTGATTTAAAGTAGAGATGAAGAGATTTGGTTCATCGCTTAAGTGGTACCAGAGGATAAATATATCATCCAAATACCAGGTAGAACATAGGCTGTTTAGCACACTTTACAACATCTTCCTGCCATACAGATGGAGGCAAAGTTGGGACTAAACCTTTTGCCCTTATAACAGCATTTGATTTGCTGGTAAATTTGGTCATTGAACTTAAATTCAGTACATTTTAATCTGAGTTCTAGTAGCTTTAAAACTTCTGTAGTGGGACGGCGAGGGTCAGGATACTTATGGAACGCATTTCCCACAGACCGAAGACCCGCCTCAGTATCAATATTTGGGTACATTGAGGGTCACTTCTAGTTATATACATATCGCACTTTTAAGATAATTGTTTTAAAAATGAAGGTCTGCAATGTAATTACAATTAGTTTTTAAAAAAGCTTGCTACACTTAGGTATACAATAAATAACGAGCCAACTATGACAGAGAACAAAATAAAACCAATGGTCGTTTTGATATCGGCAAACGCTATACTTAACGACTGGAAAAAACACCAGTCAACTAAATCGCCGGGTTGCATACGTCAATCACACCAAATTCTATATCTTGCTATAGATTTCGCTTTATATTTTTTATTTGATATCACAATTCGCGCTATCCTTTGCTAATACAAGATCTCACGTTTGACTCGTGGTTCTTTACATTTGAATCGTCAAAACCAACATATACTACTCAACTTTTGAAAGGGATATTAGATGTTTTCACTTTTCAACTTGTCACTGAATTATAATATTTTGTATGAATAATTCACGCATCCTTTATCTATTATCACGTGCCTAAAACAAAAATATAATTTTGCACGTCCTTGACTTTTTGCACGTTGACTATTGGTATGCTGATGGGAGTAAAGAGTAATGCAACAGTCAGAGCTAACGGTCTGTTTGATTGAAATTATTGTGTGTTTTCTTCTTCTTGATTTCATGTGCGAAGGCATTCCCAAAGACGCCGTTTGAGCAATACCGACCGTAGAGAATGAAGACAGAGACGTGTTAAAGAAGCATCCCCAGAAGTATGACAGATATTGTGGGGACTCAGTGTTGGTCTTGGGTGGCATATTAATGGCTAGAAGAACCCCTCTCCATGTTCTAAGGCGTGGAATGCTGACTGCAGCTCAGAGCCGGCATGATATCCTTCATTTCAGGAGTTGTGCAACCCCGGTTGTTGGATGAGCTCATGATGGCCTTAAAGAAGGAGTGACAGCGTCTACCTGAACAAAAGATTCTTCGGCTTATAATGAGCATGAGTTGTCGTTGTCAGAGCTTCATCAATGCACATGAATACCAAGCCTGTTATTGAGTTTTCAATAATCTTTCACCATTAACTTTAATTGATGTTGATGGTTGGATGAGACAACTGGATTTCATCACAAATGATTATAAGGTCTTTTGTAACGAAACCTCTTTTTCTTACACCTTTAAAACGTGACAAAGCATCGTGAAATTGTTAATAATACAAACAGATGGCATTTGTTTCGGATGAATGTTATGCGACAGCTATGTGATATAAAATATCCAATATACACAATGTATGTACGTAAAAACTATCGATTGTATAGGGTACATGATATAAAGGAATGAAAATAAACCAAGTTGAAAATATTAGCTATCAGATCATGTGCAAATTCGGTCTGCTCCTGCTTAAATTGTCACGGAGACATAAGGCATCTCGTTTGCAGATCAACTGTAAAATCTACGAAATTAATGTATCCACATAGCAATGTGTTACATACCAGTACATCCAGTCGTCACATTACCATGATAGCAAAACACCTGGAACTTTTCCCCGTCCACAGGTACCATGCTCTTTTCGAAAATAACAAGACTTTCTGAATTCAGGGGTACTTTGGGGTACCAGTTACAAGACTTGTCAACCTCTTTGCAATAACTGTACAGCCTGGTGTGCACCTTAAAGATTAATTTCTTCTTTGACTGACTCAAGAATTCATTAGTTTTAATCGTTTCACTTTGTTTATAATGCAATAAACGGACATCATTGACTTGCTCACTCTGACACTTACTGTGTCACTCATTATTCGCACAATATGGATCCCCATAACACGTCTGTCCAAAATACTGATAGTTGTAGATTTTCACTTGTTTACAGTTTATCGGCCAGGCAGGGGTGGACACGACGGGACAAGGTGCTGGTGTGGGCTGAAACACAAGCCGAATATGCCCTTAAAACATGTTAACCATTTATTTAAAAAAGTGGATAGAACCTTATAAATAATATTATTACACCAGGGATTGATGGTGTAAAAGTGAATTATAATCCCAAAATGCGGAAAAAGCAATACGAGAAAAGACCCATGTATAATCTAATGATTTTTTTAGAGGGTGTAAATCGAGCATCAATGTCAAGAGATTCAAACACAAACTGTTTGTACGTAACTACAAAAAAACCCTCGCCAGATGCGTTTGAAACAATACAAGAGCAATATAGTTCTTTCCATCTCAGAATTGCTGGCTTTTGCGAAAAGGCGTTATCTTAATGTTTCAGTGTTGGGTACTTTTTATAAAAAATATTGACGTTGTATTTTATACCATATGCACTATGAACATTTTTGTTAGCATTATACTAATTTACAAAAAGTCATTTTAATTATCATGGTGGCCTGTACACATGTTTTATTATAAACAAAACGTATATCCACATATTTCGTCCCCTTTTCATGGTCTGAATCCCAACCCATTTCATCAGACAGCAAGTCCTATCATCCAAACAGAACATCAAATGAGCGGTTCCAATAAAGTCCAACAAATAAGACCAAATGCTGGTTTTACATGATCAACCTTAGGACACTGGTCACAACCACGACATCTGGTACCGTCAGTTTTCAATGGGTCTGTTCGCTGAGGTGGTGGCGGGCAAGATACATTTAAGTGAGGACACATACTCCGCTTGATTCATAAAAATAAACCCTACCCGATGTAAAATAGTATACTATTTATTATGCTGGACACATTTATTCCGTTGATTTTGTATTATTTGTATTACATATTAAGGAAATATGATCATTCCAGTAGAAATTTTAGATTGATGAATCTTTAAAGATTAGATTTCAATTTCATACCCTCAATTCCTAGACTTATCTCTACTCTGGCCACTTACTAAAGTCTGGGTCTCATGTGGCACGTTTATATATTAGGTCACATGCGAAAGAAAGAAAACAGAAGATCTAATTGAGACTTACAGATGTAATCACTGCACATTCAGTTCCGACCAGGAACACAAGGGCTACTGAAAGCAGCACAAGCTTTATCATCGTATCTGATTTGAGAATGTCGGTTTCTATATCTACGATAAATGATTTATGATCTCTTCACAACGTTCTTATATATACAGTTAATACTCCAAATCAACGTACAAATGTAGAGTTTTATGATAAGAGTTTAAAGAGGACGACCTTATCCTCATACTGTTTTGTCACGACTCCAACTTACGGATTTCATTGCTAAATTTAACTATCAATAAACTTCGACCTTTTATCCTATAAATATCTGTGTATGTGTTATGCTAGTCGCAGACCAAAGTCACAACTCCGAAGAACATTGGTCTACTGTTGTCAAATTATTCAGTGTGAATCACAATATATGTGAGTAGTCATATGTTGTGTACCATTCTATTTGTTCAGCAGTCTTCACTGCTTTAGATGGTTTAATTCAACCGAAATATACTGCCACATGAATTGTTCGTCATTATTTGGAGTTGTCACGCTACTATATTAAGTTATAAGGCTGTCTAGATCTTTGAATTCCTAAGTTTATGTTATCAACCAATTAACATACAGATAGCATAACACCATATTATAGAGATAAACAACTTGATTTATTCAGTTTCATGTGGATTCTTGCACCGTTTTCAAGTCAAATGACCAGCTAATAAGAAGCAACCGACAAGTGTTTAACCATAGATAGGCCTACAGAAATACAAGATCCTGATAATCTTTCTGCTCTTTTCTTAATCAGAAAGTATAAAGCCTTTATTACGATTTTAATGCTCAGTAATTGTACAGTCGATATGGCCTTCTGGTGATTTGGACTAGCTGTACTAGGCACTCTCAACTAAAGTCGTGAATTACACTAGCATGTTTAGATTGGCTTCAGCATGCAATGTCAAAACCTTCTTTTTGAAGTCACCACAAACTATTATGCATGAACCCGTGAAATGAAAAGACTATGTTTAATGTAACTGTGCCGATGTGGTCATTCGGTCTGGATATGTTTTCTTCTGTTGTTTGATTTTTTAGACGAAATTGACAAACTAGAAGCACCCTTAACGACGCCAGCTTCATAACAAGCCAAAACCGGTCAATAACAGGGCACCTCTACAAATCAGCTTCCTAATGCTTCCCAGCTAAGAGATAACCAGGGCATAGGAAACTCTGGCCCTATCAGGCGTAGTTTTGTACTACGAGACTCTGAGAGTCCAACTAAAGCAATAATTGATAGATTCTATCAGATTCATTCCACTTGATAAATTCAACATGCCTGTCAATGTGGTTCGCCTTTGAAAGTTCGTGTGGATTACATCTTTTAAGTCCAGCGTATGAGTGTGGCGGTTAACTTGAAGTAAACCGGATATACACTTACTGGAATCAGTGTAAACTGGTTTTATGTCTGATTCTAAAAACAGAGAAAACACCTTCATGAACAATTAATGCAATCAGTTTCTGTTAAAAGAGATGCTAATTAAGTTTAACAAACACAAGCTCTGGCTGCAACCATAAATTACGTGAAAGTGCAAACTTTCGAAGACAGTTTTCTGAAAATATGCCAATAGTACTAGTCAATTATCACCCCACTTGGCCCTTTTTTGCAGGGCATCAACATTTGTTTCGAACCCTTGCTGGTATATATTGTAATTCATGATTGCTAAGTGAGGTTTTAGTATTTTATGGATATTGCGGTTGGTTGTTTGGGTAGGAGCATTTTTTCTCTGATCTTATCGCTGATCGCTGGTGGTGTCCTGTTTTGTTAATGTTTTGTAGATGTTTTGTCCTGTATTGCATGTTGCCAGCGTCGTTAATGGTGGTTTCCTTCACCAATTGGGATGGCACATCGTCATATAAGTGAAATAGCCTACAGTACGGTGTTAAACCCCAATCAAACAAATAAATGGGTATAGCCATCATCTATTTTTAGTGTCCTCTTGGTTGACTGAGCCATGTCTAGTCATTTAGATATTGAGCCCAAGCAGAAATTACAGAAAGCAAATCTAGTACCACACATCTGGGAAAATGTTTTTGATGGTATATATAATGGATCATTAAATCGGATTCATTCCCAGAGGACAGCTTTAATTGAAACATCAACCAATTGGCATATACACTGCTGGAGTACAACCCATAGTATCAAATAGAATCAATAGTCTCTCGTGTTGACTTTGACGTTCCAAATTGTGCCACATCCAAGTCTTAATAATATACAGTTATAACCTTTGATGAGGTTTATGCAGAGTGATACATTCCCACAATCTTATCTTACCTTAGGTTTGGTCTTAAATAGTTTAACGAACATAAATTTTGTTTTTACGAATTTTGCTGCTTAGGAGCTGTGATTCCTCAAAACAGCACAACAACGAGTATAAACACGCAACGTTCTCGTTTTGAACCTTTTCAGAGGCTGAATCTCGTTAGGCACAAATCAAGGTTCTTGGTGTGACGTGGGTTTTAGCCAGTATCTTGAAGGAAAAAAAGAAAGAAATTGAAACTGACCATAGACCACTTCATCACTTTATTTAATAGCAAGAGCTTAGGCAACCTTCCTCCACGTGTACAAAGAGTTTGCATCCGGCTTATGCAGTTCTCATTTACTGTGTACCTGGTGAATATGTCACTTCGCCAGATACATGTACTTTATCTAGATCGCCTGTAAAAAAAAATCGTACACCGGAACATGATACGGAGATATTTGTTGACGGCATTGAAACATTTCCTGCAACAGAGCCTCTCATATCACTAATTCAAAACGAACAGGGAAATGACCCTATTTGTTCTCAAGTAGTCAATTACTGCCAAGAAGGGTGGCCAACAAAACACAGAATCCCTCCAGCTCTAAAACCATATTAGCAAGTATTTGTTGTTAAAAGTTGTTATCCGTACAGAGCAGACTAATCGGTCGGAACCCCTAATTACAACGGATCTTCCAGTTCGTCCGGCAAAAACTTGCAACGGACATATTTGAACTGAAATCAAATAGCTGTACCTACTTGTTGATTGTTATTCGCGCTATGTGGAAATCGCCAAGCTAATCAACGTGTCCGCAAAAGTGTCATTGAACATTTGAAATCAATCTTTGTATTCCGGGTGGAAGTTCACTCAGACAATGTACAATGGTATTTTTCAACTTCGCGAAGTGCTATTCACATATGTGTCAACACAAATTTGTTTTGGTGCCCACGGGCGGAGGTTCGAGTATCAGCTCAAATAGCAGGCTGGTCATAAATCCATTACCATCTACTATGAAAATTGCAATATACTCACTTTGGGTTATGATCTACGTGGAAGTGTCAATAAACATATGTTTAAAGACAAGACTGACATAAGAGTGAAGTTGAAGTTGAGGTCTATTTTCTTTTCAAGTACACTTGGAAAATAATCAGTTTTGGTCAAAATTCGTTGATCTTGCCCTTTAAATTTTCATATTTCCCAACAACAAAAACAAGATAATACAATTTTATATTTCACAGATTTTTCATCACTATTGATACCCAAAGTAGCCAATAACGATAATGCAATGTGTTGGATTGTTTTTATGAAATCGGGTGTACAACATTAAAATCATTCTTTAAACTAAGCAATTTTATCTGCGTGTATGCGGAGAATCAGTCAACAAATTTGTGAATAAATCTGAAGATAATGAGCTGCAACCATTGCGTAAGCGACATAGTAGTATATTTTCAAGACGAGGTCCGACATAAAACCAGCGAGGAGGGTGGGAACATTGGTACATTTGGAAGAGTTTTTCTTTAAAATTTGAAATTGTTGGTGCACAATTCCACGATTAAGCGCAAAAAACTTGCAGGATTAGGCGACGTTACATAATTATGCGCAATGTTTTCTAGTATAAGGCGCAATCTAGGATTAAGCGCAATTCCTCGATTAGTCGCCACACATCCTGTTTAAATATTGTTGACTCACTCACAGATCTTGAGTTACTGCTTCATCATGTTCCACAAGGTATCCCAGCAGTCATTACTAAGTATTTCAACATTGACCTACAGAAATCAAATAATTCCAACAAACAACTTCTTAAGATAATGAGACACCATGGATTTCACCAATCTGTAAACATGCCAACCCACAGAAAAGATGAATGGGTGTCCAACGGTTGCGTCCAAATTTCGCTGTTAATTTGAATATAAATTTGTATCATTTCTCCATAGTTTTTGTTTGAAGAATCCCTTCGTCATTGTCATCTCTCAATAAATGTGCCGAAAAAATAAACGGGCACATATCTTTTTTCATTAATCTTGGATGGAAAGCATCTTATTTTCTCACAGGCTTGGTTTACAGGAACCGTTTTCTACATTTTTGTTTTGTCATTTACGTCAATTACCCTTGAACACCATCAAACACAGGTAGGCTTTATGGTATAAAGTAGAAAAAACGTAATGTGATAAAAGTTGATCGGATTATAAAGATGGTATGGAGATGGGGTTGTGAAAGTTGTATTGGTATATAGGGTTATAGAGGTCGTTTGAGGATGAGGTGATAAGGGTGTGTACGGGGTTAAGGGGTATAATGTGGATAAGGTTATAAAGTCCCGTAGATGAAAAAAACAACGTGGTATTGGGTTATGAAGGTGCTAATAGGTGAGGTGATGAAGGTGGTATGGTGATGATATGATAAAGCTGTTGTGGGGATTGAGTTGTGAATGTGTTCTGGGAATTGGATTATGGAGGTGGCGTGCAGATGAGGCTATGAAGGTGTTATTCGGATGTGATGATGAAGGTATAGGGATGATATGATTAAGATTTTATGCAGGTGGGGTAGTGAATGTATGATGAAAACTTATATTTTTATGGTGCTATGAACGTAGATCATAACCCAGTTCATAATCATAATCCCAAATATGACTACTCACTGAATAATTTGACACAGTAGTCCAAAGCTCTTCGGAGTTGTGACTTTGGTTTAGGACAAGCATAACATAAACAGACACTTATAGGATAAACGGTTGAAGTTTATTGATAGTTAAAATTACCAATGAAATATGTTATGGATTCGTGACAAAACAGTACGAAGATAAGTTCGACCAAACTTTAAAGTTGTAAGTTGATTTGGAGTATTAACTGTATTAATAAGAACGCTGTGAAAAGACATTCACGTTTCAATTCTCAAATCAGACACTATGATAAAGCTTGTGCTTTTTTCAGTATCCCTTCTGTTCCTGGTCGGAACTGAATGTGCAGTGATTACAGCTGTAAGTCTCAATTAGATATTCTGTTTTCTTTCTTTCGCCTGGGACCTAATATATAAACGGGCCACATAGTGTGCATAAGACCCAGATTTTAGTAAGCGGCCAGAGTAGAAATATTTCTGCAGAATTGATGGTATGAAATTGAAATCTAATCTTTAAAGATCCATCAATCTAAAATTTGTACTGAAAACCAGTGTACATGTATATGCGGAATGATCATATTTCCTTAATATGTAATACAAATAATACTAGTAATACAAAATCAATGGAATAAATGTGTCCAACATACTATTGTACATCGGGTTGGGTTTATTTTTATGAATCAAGCGGAGTGTGTGTCCTCACTTACCTTGCCCGCCACCACCTCCGTGTACAGGCCAGTGAAAGCGTACTACTACCTTCATGGCCTAACCAGGTGTCGTGGTTGTGACCATTGTCCTAAGGTTGATCAGGTAAAACCAGCATTTGATCTCATTGGTTGGACTTTATTGGAACCAGCAATTTGATGATCGGATGATAGGACTTGCCGTCTGATGAAATGGGTTGGGATTCAGATCATGAAAAGGGTACGAAATATGTGGATAAACGCTTTGTTTCCAATAGAATATGTGTACAGGCCACCATGAGAATTAAAATGACTTTTTGTAAACTAGTATAATGCTAACAAAGATGTTCATATTGCATATGGTATAAAATACAAGGTCATTATATTTTTTTTTATAAAAAGTGCCCAACACTGAAACATTAAGAGGACGTCTTTTTCGCAAAGCCAGCAGTTCTGAGATGGCTAGAACTATATTGCTTTTGCATTGTTTCAAACGCACCTGATGAGGTTTTTTATTTGAAGTTTACGTACAAACAGCTTTGTGTTTGAAACTGTTGACTTTAATGCTCGATTTACACCCTCTATATATTGTCTTTTCTCGTATTGCTTTTTCCGCACATTCCAAGTGTATAAATCTTAGAGGATTATAATTCACTTTTATACCATCAATCCCTGGTGTCTTAAATAATATTATTTATTAAGGTTCTATCCACTTTTTTAAATAAATGGTTAGCATGTTTTAAAGGCATATTTGGCCTGTGTTTCAGCCCACACCAGCCCACAACCCATGTCTGGCCGATAAACTGTAAAAGAGTGAAAATCTACACCTATCAGTATTTAAGTCAATATTTTGCGAATAATGAGTGCCACAGTAAGTGTCAGGGTGGGCAAGTCACTGATGCCTGTTTATTGCATTATAAACAAAGTAAAACGGTTAAAACTAATGAATTCTTGAGTCAGTCAAAGAAGAAATTAATCTTTAAGGCACTCACCAGGCTGTATAGTTATTGCAAAGAGGTCGACAAATCTTGTAAATGGTACCCTAAATTACCCCTGAATTCAGAAAATCTTATTATTTTCGAAAAGGGCATGGTACCTGTACAGGGAAAAACTGTTGACTTGAGATTTCTTGTTATTTTCATAAAGGGCATGGTACCAGTAAGGGGGGAA
>JAVFBZ010054976.1:0-10091 GCA_032466195.1 Katharina tunicata
AACCTCAAACCTGAGTATACTGACCCATAAAAAGACATAAACCTCAAACCTGAGTATACTGACCCATAAAAAGACATGAACCTCAAACCTGAGTATACTGAACCATGAATGTACATGTATCAGAAACCTGAGTTTCTGACCCATACACAGACATGATTGTTTGTTTGATTGGAGTTTAATGTCGTACTCAAGAGTATTTCACCTATATGAAGACTTTACATTGCCGGTATATGGTGGAAAAACGAGAAGAAACCTTGTAAAAAAAACACTCCACAGCCACCGGAAAACTTGCCATATAACTAAGGTATCAAACCTATTCCGGGTATAGTAAAGGGGGTTCTGTAGTCTAACGCTCTACCACAGAGCCATGGCACAGCCCCTAAATAGTCAAACCTGGAACCTGAGTATACTGACCCATGAATATACATGTATCAGAAACCTGTGTTTTCTGACCGATAAATGAAACGAATTATGAAGGTCCCTTCAGTTACACTTCAGTTTGGGTATAATATCCTCACTGGTATACCATGTATTATTCACAGGTATACCATGTATTATTCACTAGTATACCATGTATTATTCAATGGTATACCATGTATTATACACCGGTATACCATGTATTATTCACTGGTATACCATGTGGACTGTTCACCATTGTCATGAAGCATGGACAACTTTTGTGTCGGTTACATCATACATGTACATGCCTTCAAACTTAATCTTTTTTACACTGTACAAATTCTAGTTCAGAAAATTTTGCAGATTGAGACCCATTCGGGAATCGGACCTACAACACTCAGAATTAGAACTTGTCCCACCCAATAGTGTGCTATCTCTCAAAAAATGAAAATAATATTAATGATAAATTTCTAATTTGGCAACATAAAATACTTTAAAGATACATTTTATGATTGTTTGAAATCAAGAAAGCTATTTAAATTCTCAATAGGAGTTTTTTTGTATTTCATAAGCACATTAAAATTTAATATTAAAAGATTTTTTATATTCCCCAAAAAATAAATTGTATTTACATGTTTTTTTACTGGATATCTGAAGCAAAATCAAATTAATTTATTACATCTCTCATTTTTTGATGCCATTATTTTCTTGTCGTTTATCAATAACTTTCTTATTTCACCCATCCAATAATTTGAAATCTTTTTCTGTCGGTGGATAAAGTCATTAAAAGAGTTGCCAGAACCGATAACAGCTTTACAGCTCAATGACTAAATAGGGATAGTTAGAAAGTAATATGAAGTTATCGCATCACAGCATTTCTATAGAGCTTAAAGTGGCAGCTCACATTCAAAAGGCTTTATTCTTCAATTAACAGCTCTTTTTGTGGTGATATTTGCCAATAAAATCATAAAGGGAATATCATAAAGACACGATAGCTGATCTTTGCTTGCAATCCTCATTTCTCTTCAATTAAGAGTTTTTTTGTGGCGATATTTGCCAATAAAATCATAGAATCCAGCATCATAAAGACACGATAGCTGATCTCTGACCGCGCTTCTCACTGCGTCTCGCTGGCCTAGCTTTATTATTCAATTAGTCCGAGAAAATCATCTCACTGTAATGCCGCTAAATGAGGCAAATTTAGCACTCAATAAACTTTGTGCCATCGCTGGATATCCCAGACAACGGTGTGGACCCTTTGAAGTGGCCTGTGTCCCTTTTCACCCCTGTTATAGGGAGATGTCACCATCCATTCCATAGACACCTCATAATTACTGCCAGCACACAAAACCATCAGTTTATCTTGCACGCCAGTTTTATTGTCGCTGAATTGTCAATAGAAAACCACACGAAAGCTGATATCACCATTTTGCTCCCTGAAATGAAATGGAGATGGCTATTAGAGTTTATTTTTCTTCACAGATAAGTATGGCTGTGAATCAATATTTCTAGAGTTTGTGTTGAAATCTAATAAGTCTTTACGCGGTCACAGATAATTGGCTCATAGTCTAATAGAAACGAAAAGCACCCTACAGTGGATGGCACGGAAATGTAGCCACCTCCAAATTGAATGTCTGCATGCATTCCCAATGACATTTTGTGGAGCAATTGTCAGAAACCACAGGATTCTGGGATATCACTTAGAATTTCACGCTGCTGTCTTTTCACAAAGTAGTGATGGGCATTTATTGTCCGCAATCAGACAGCGGCCATTATTAAAAGTCTGTCAATTTCTTATCTCCACATGTTTGGCGGTTTACAGCAATTGACTTCTGCCAATTCCCATCCGTCCGCCTTCCTGAACGTCAGTGTACTCTGTCAGAGACGCTATTACAGGGAATTGTGGGACGGCTTATTGTCGACCCCCCTCTAAAGTGCTGGATAACTGGCATATCTTGTAACTAATAAAGCCAAATCGGGCAGGGCAGAACAGAACAGTACAGTCAATACCCTCTTAATTTGACAAGAGAAAAAATGTATACCATTTAAAATTATCAGACAAATATTGAATTTGTTGATTTACTTTTAAATTTAACAAATAACCTTATTAAATGTCTGTGTAGGTACATGTAAGAATTATCAACTCCAGTAAAAATGGTTTTGATGAGGAATTTTTGAGAGATTAATTCTATCAGCAAATTTATCCAAATTTACCTGAGAGATTAAAGATAAATGAAAATCCTTCATCATCAGGTTAGTCCTCATATTTTACAAACTTTTTGCGTTTTGAGGAAACCGTTTATTTAAATTGTTTGAGGTTCATTGTATTCATTTTCCCGTTAGAAATTCAAATTTGAAAAAAAATTGAATTCTCAGAGATAACAATTATAAACTGAACCCACGATCCTTCACCGCATCAATTTTGTTACATGCACTGTATATATATGTATGTAATGTTGAATATAAACAATTTCCCATCCTTCCAACAAGGTCTGTAAATTCCATTAAAATAATAACCATTATCAACTGATCAAATACACACAAAAAGTGTTGTTTGATTGGGGTTTTTGGCCGCACTCAAGGTTATTTAATTCATATGACGCGCTCCAGCCCAATCAGTGAAGGAACCCACCGCAAACGATGCTAGCACCTTGCAAGACAGGACAAAACATTATCATAACATTAACAAAACAGGACACCACAACAAATCGGCATCCTGTGCCCCTGAGCTCAGAGAGCACCAGGGCACAGGAGGCTTGCACCCAGCTACCCGCGAGTGTTGTTTGAACAAATGATACTCATTTCGACCAAATATTTAAGAATTTATTAAAACTTCGTCAGGAAATTATTAGAACATTTACTGTGATGTTTTAATCTGTGAGAATGGTCCACAACTGTAAGCTGAAGTTGAGCCATCAGAGAGAAGTCATCCAGGCAGAACTAATTGACACAAACAATACCATAATAGACCCAAGTGTGTTTATTGTTTAGCACCGCTGCTCATTATATAAGGAGGATAATAACAACTTAAAAGGCTAATATCATATCTAGAATGTGTCATTAAGACAGCAACAGACGAACACGAAAACAAGCCAAAATCTGTTCAGAGGATTTAGTGTTAAAGGAATAATTCAAGAGCATATAATTATAGCTATTAACAGCATTAATGTTGTTGTTTTTTTAAAAATGTTTTGTTGATAAAAGAACTGAGACAAATACAAATTTGAGTGAAATGCAGCTTCAAAATACATATATAACATTTGTTACCCCGAGTTCAAATCCCGGTAGAGCCAAGCTAAATTTTCTTTCCCTACATTTATGGAAAAGTATGTTTTCTATCTGTGCAGTGTGGAGTCTTTTAATATCATATTGAGGTTCAGCTTTATATTTGTATATCATAGGTCTTTGATTGAATATCTTTCTGAACCCTCAGTTGAATACATGTAGGAAAATTTCCTAACTGGCTAAAAACTATCAAGGCTGTGTACTTTTTTTTGTTTTCTAAATTTTTTTCAAACCGAAAAAAAGATACATACCCTAAATCCTCAACAAATTCGACCTCTAAGGACACAAACCGTAAGTAATTTATTGAATGTTTAAGTGTGAATTTGTAAATAAAACTTTTATTTTCTGGTAATTTGAAGTCTGATCTTCATAAAAATAGCAAAATTGCCTGTCTTATTACCCTTTGCATAAAATGTAGTTTTGTGAGTTGTACAGGGGGTCGAATTTGTCGAGCATTTAGGGTTATCATAATAATAATAATAATAATCTTTATTTAATCTTGATAGACTCATAGGTAATTAAACCTCTTTTTGTGAGGGTCGAGCGCAAACATTTTTAATGTCTGATAGACATAGGCCTATTAGTTATCTTGATTGTTTTTATTTGTTCAACACTTATATTTGTTCAAACCTTTGCAATAATAAATATCCGGGTGGTAGACTCATGGGAATAGAGGGATGGGGGAGACTTTCAAAAGTACTTAATTTCCGTCACAAAATAAATTACTAAATTTTTTTTTGAAAAGTCATTTCGTTCTACCAGCTTAGAGCTCCCAATTTTGTAAAATAGCACTAGATACATAAATGTATTTTTGTTGTATGGATGTTTGAGTATGTTAACATACACATTTCTGACTGGCCTCAATTTTTTCTGTTTCTGACAGGTTTTCAGTAAGCTAAGCATTTATGAGGTGCAGAACATTACGTATAACTGAAGCAGTAATTAATTTACATGTTTATTATAAAAGAATGAAAGAACAAGGGTTAAAAAAACAGAGTGCCAATTAATCTAAACACTGACAAATAATATGTAAAACCAATTAACTCCTTTCTCTCCAATTTATTAATCCTCATAGACATCCAAAATGGCCCAATTGGCCCAACACATATTTATTTTGACATTTTAGAGCTCGTTATTAAACATGGGAGATAATTAATAGTTAATGATCAAAAAACGACATGGCTTGATATTTATGAAGAGCTGCTATTAGCTATTTAATGTAAACACGGAGCCTGAGTTTGACATTTGTGGTGGGCGATGGACGGAATCTAAATGTCACATGACATCAGACTAAGACTGGGGTTTACCTCAAACCATGCATGATGGTTCAACAAATAAAACACACACTCAAATCTGTTGAATGATTAATTGCCCGTTGGCTTTTGGTTTGACAATATACCTAATTATAAATTCACTTCTGACAGAATATCTACCCAATTGGAGAAACACATTGAGGCCAACCAGTATCTATACTTACAGTACAAAAATCAAAACAAACTGGTGTTGATTGTTTCTTTGTTTGATTGGGGTTTAACGCCATATTTGATGTTATTTCACTCATATGAAGACGTGTCAGCCTTAAATCGGTGAAGGAAACCACCCTAAACGGTGCTGGCAACACAGAATACACCGTAATACATTTAAAGGAAAAAAGACAAGACATGACTGTAATTGGCTTCCTGATGCCTCTTAGCTCTAAGAGCACAGGAGACTCCCGCCCAACTATCCGCGGCTAAGCATTGCGAAAACCCGCTAAAGCAATACAGAAAGGAAATTGTCACAAGTCACATAAGAATTTTTCTGCCTGTTTGTTTGTCTGTTTGGAGTCCTATGGCTTCTTTATGTTAACTAATTCACTCGTATGATAATATAGAAGTATTCAACTCACTGGTAACAGACTTTAAAGAAAAAAGAAGAAATTATGCCAAACGATGCGAACAGACAAAAGTGTTAATAAGCAGTGCAAGATGTCAACAAAAGTCTGCTTCCTTGAACGGAGAGCACCATCGTAAAGAAGGCTTGCACCATTTTTTTTTTTAAGAATGATTTATTTATTCATTTATTTGGTTGTGGGTTATCATTGTCCTCAAGTGTATTTCACTTAAAATAAAATGGCAATGTAAAGCAGGTGTTTGTTGGACCCTGCGATCTCTGCATCCATCAGGAACTCTCCTTATACAGCTGTGACGTCAGGATTGGCTCAACATGGGGTGGAACCTCTGGGGTACATTGAGGCAAGTCCATTGAGCATCAGTGCCACTGATAATAACATAACAGACATTTAAATTGATTGATTTATATTGATTGATTGAGTCAAAGAAAAATACTGATCAACAATATTGATTTTATATTGTTGATGTTGTTGTAGATGTATTGTTTAAGCGACATTTAGAAGCTGGGTACAAAACAAAAACATGACGATTAAGAAGGATTTCCAACTTCTGGGTATATTGTTAAGCGACGTTTCGACCTAGATGCTAAGATGCTTGAAAACGGTCTTAGCATCTAGGCTGAAACGCCGCTTACCAATATACCCATAAGTTGAAAATCCATCTTAGTCGTCATGTTTTTTTGTTGTTGTAGATGGGTCGAGGCAGTTTGGGAAAAGCAAAAAAAAGACAGGAGTATTGCTTGATAAACAATCAAGATTGTAACGGAGGATTGATTTATTGATTGAATTGTTGATTGACGATTGACGGAGGTTGACTTTGGATAGAATATTGAACATGTAGCGGATCAAATTTGATTGACTGGTTGAGAAGGAAAGAGAATGACAAATAAGCAAGAACGTTATGGATGATTGACTGATGGAATGTTTGATTGATTGATTTGTCGATTGAGTCAAAAACGTTAAAACTTTGGTTTATATAGTGATGTTGTAGAGGAAACATTTTGATTGACAGGTTCAGACGGAAAAAGAATGCAAAAGAAAAGACAGAAGTATTGTTGACAATTGATCATGATCGTTATGGAGGAGTAAAGCTGAGTGATTGATTAATAGATTGATTGATTGATTGATTGATTCATGCATTTATTCAGGAAGATTAACTCCAGATTAAATACTGATGATGTTGAGGATCAAATCTGATGGACTGGTTTTGAAGGAAAGAGAAATAAAGGACTTTTGGTTGATAAATTAGCACTGTTGTTATAGAGGATTAAGATTGATCAATGACTTGAGAAAGAGATTTTAGAGTCAGTCAGAGGAGAGATTTGAATAGGAGTATTAATGATGTTGTAAGGACAATGACCACAGACTAATTGATTCTACTCTATTATAGTAACCTTTGCTCTGTCATGTTAAAAGTGTAAGTCTCCTAATAAACAATAAACATGAATAAAATAAAACAAATTAACAATGCACACTTTAAACTTCAAAAGTTATTATAACAAAGATGTCAACAATTGATTCCTATAATTCAGAATTTTAACTTAAAGAATTCAAATGACAGCATACATGTATATTTGTATAATATTCATTCTTTATTATATAACTGGGTGAGATAAATAATGGATTTCACAACAAGCAGCGAAGTTAATCATGTCCAAGTGTATTTAACTTATATCAGGGTGGTGCATTCTAACAGCCAGCAGTGATACAACCAAATAATTCTGTTTTAGCTCAATTGGAAAGATAATGTTCCTCCAGTGCTAAGTAAATGGAGGTATGAATGTAAGCTTGAAACATACTGCCCTAACTTAGACACAGGGCCTATTATTTGTGAAAATATTAGAATATTTACGGTATTGATCCGAATTTTGACAGATATTTGGCCTTTGTGTGTTAATGATCCCTATAAAGTGACACAATTCAGTGAAACCATTTCCTACCAGAGGGAGTGGGTTTCCAAGTTAGGACAGAAAGCTCTTGTTAATACCAGGCCACCTTCTAATCAAATTGACTAAGTAGTGTTTAACTCCACGATCAGCAAAATTTCAACTCTTGCTACGGCGGCGTAGATATGTCACATTTTGACATTTTAAAGTTTATTACTTTCCATATCAGATCACCCATACCTCAAGAGAAATAAAGTGAACTGCACAGGATAGACAAAGGGGCCTAATAATTGATAACAAATATTAATACTTAAAAATCCTGGATATGTAAATATGTTCAAGTTTTAAAAATTGAAAATATATTATGTATAAACATTGCAAGGTTTAAAAGATTTTGATTTAAGTAAAAATTATGTTTTGTGATACACACTGACCCTCTACTTGATGACAACATTAACACATTCTAATAAAACTATTATGTGATTGGATTTGGATTTTAAACCGTAATTTCACGTGACAGTCCAATGGGTAAAGAAAACCACTCTTCGCAACATTGGCAAATGTAAGACACCACAGGACATTTACAGGACAAAATACAGGTCACCACAACAAATGGGCTTCCTGATGCTCATTGGCTGAGAGAGCACCGGGGCAATGGAGGCTCCCACCCAACCACCCGTGCTGCCATTTTAAATTTTAGATTATTAGCAGGTTTAAAGTATGTGAGAACAACCAGAGATCAATCCCAAGAGGGATCAGATGAAGTGGGAGAGACATAATCCTTCTGTGTGTCCGCCATAATCAATCAGCAGATCAAACTGTCCCCTGTGACACAACTACAACTGATACAATAGCAAAGTTTTATTTAATCTGATTTAAACTCTCAGATTTCTAGCTGAAACTTGTTCGTTGTTGTTCTGCATTATTGGGCTATTCCAATTCCACAAGGAATTGACCATAGCCGTCCAAATTCCTTGTCAGATGTCATTCCTGCCGATTGGCTTTCATAACATATAACAATAGAGGCTTTGTTAGGGGATCCAACCCTCGCTTTTACAGATCCCTTATTGTGATTCTGCTCACATGCAATGTCTGCTAACGACTCACACAAACTGATTTAGAGAGCTAATTTAGACGCGTCAGACACAAGCAAGGGATTTTAAACACCAGCAGATTAATTAAGGAACGAAACCAAAACTCGTTATTACCTGCAGAGGTGAGATTAAGAAGCGACTTTCAGTAAAATAAATTGTCCTCGCAGAATTTAATACACAATTGTGGTAATTTGATTGGACTAGAATGATCGTCCGACCGGAATTGTTAGGCGTTCTGGAGAGCCGAACACGAAAATGACAAGATTGCCTGACATCCTATCGCTTGGTCGTGTGACAAAAATGTAGATAACAATGACAAGAGGTTCGATCTCTACATCCCATAATGCACCAGTAGAGCCGAGATAAATGGCTTTATCATGAAGTTGATTCCTCCATAATTTGAAATCAGTCAGACGAGAGAAGTGAATTTGACCTCTATAGTTACCAAGGTCAAACCTATCATCACACTCTTATCATATCCTTTGTCGCTAACTATAAATCTTGGATGAAATATCTGGCTAAATTGGTCAAGTCATATATGATTTCTTTATCTATGTGTATCATATAACTTTATTTTATTTGTTTTATTTTGCTAAATATAGTAATAAAAGAATGCCTTGGTTTGTTTGTTTGGTGTTTAACGTTCTACTCAAGAGTATTGCACCTATATGGCGACTTACTAATCTTAATAATTTGCGTTGCCGGAGTATGGTGGAAAACCGAGAAGAAACCTCGTAAAAACCATCCCGCAAACTCCCTTATATACCTAAGGTCCACAGTGGGGACCGAACCTATTCCGGGTACAGTGAAAGACTGCCTTGGAGTTGACTCACTAAGAGGCTGCTGTAATCACAAGGATAGTACACTTTAAGCGTGATTTCATGTTATAAACTTTTAGTTAGTTTATTCATAATCCGGATATGACTTTGGACATAACTTTCTTGAAAATATTATTTATTGTATATTTTGGGTCATCAAATTTGCATATTCTAGCAATTTGAATGCGAATGAAATCCTTACCGGACAACCTTAAGCTCATTAACGACCAATCAGAATTTAAATGTAGATTACTAGACATGTTTACCCTGTTGGTATTACATTGGTTCTAGACTGTCCTGGACAAACAATAAGAAACAACTTTAAAGTAAAACAAAAGGCCACTAGGTAAAAAACTTTTAAAGAGACTCGGAGAAATGACAGGACCAAAGCTTCAAATAAGCTTGCTTTGTTTGTTTGATTGGGGTTTTACGTCGTACTCAAGGTTACTTATATGACGGCGTGCCAGCCCAATGAAACCACTGTTAACGACGCTGACAACATATAATTAAAACAGGACAAAACATTTACAAAACAGGACACTACAACAAATCGGCTTCCTAATGCCCCTTAGCTCAGAGAGCACCAGGCCACAGGAAGCTCCCACCCAACCATCCGCCTTAGCTCAGAGAGCACCAGGGCACAGGAAGCTCCCACCTAACCATCCGCCATAGCTCAGAGAGCACCAGGCCACAGGAAGCTCCCACCTAACCATCCGCC
>JAVFBZ010054987.1:0-10090 GCA_032466195.1 Katharina tunicata
CAGGCAAACTTTGATCAAACTTGGCAAGCATGACCCCTAGCAACAGGGGCACAAAGATTTACTCAAATCAGGGAGTTTATTCCCTTTTAACCTTTTCATTTTTGATCTCTTCTACAAAGCAGTGTTATAACATCAGCATGTGTTTGTCCAACCAATTTTGGAAATAACTCATGTGATCGCCTCAAGGCCTATCGGTCCTCTTGTTTTATTTCTGGCTAATACTATGTACCTTCAAATTAAAAAAACAGAGTGATTTTTATCATATTAATACAGTAAGTTGCTGATTAGATAGTTGCTGTGATTATTTGTAGCTGACAGGTTAACGTGATTTCTCTAAAAGGCATTAAATATAAGTGTAATAAATTGCACTAAGTTGTGGGCAGTCCCATTCGTGTTCTGCGACTGGATATTGTCCGAGTCTTATAGGATACAGAACAAAAGCAGACTGGTAAAATAAAGTGTTTTCAAAGATCCATTCACACAAAATTTCCTTTATATATCTAGCGTTATTGTGCATGGGAACTTGAAATAGTGATGACACAAATTTGAGACATCAACTGAGTTTCTTATTTGGGCACACGTTTTCGTGCTGAAGGCTACTAATTAGTAGCCCTACTTCTGTCACGCCCGTTACGGATTGGGGAATTCCAAGATGACTATGCATAAGTGAATACCGAAAAGATTTCTTGTTCAATGGTCAATATTACCGTTAAATAATCAGTTTGACAATCCTGGAAATGACAATACGGGGACAATTTACCGTTTAATTTCTTTATTTATTTTAGGTGCATTCTGGGAAAAGAGCATCAAACTCGAAGACTCTTGTCGGAATATGTGCGCGCCTTGTAACCCTACTAAAGGAATATATTTTGGATGTAGGCAGAGAAGTGACCCAACTTTACTGTGATGCAGATAGTTATATAATGTATTGATTGATAACCCAAAATATGAATCACCCGTAACCTGTTTCTCTTGCTTAAACATGTTAGCCCGTGATGCCTTTGTAATGGTTCTGTAAGTGTCCTACAAAAAAGTCATGTTTGTACATACTGTTGTTCAAAATTAACTGTTTGCACTTTGCCTGTTATAAGTGACAGAACATAATTTACAGAAACAATTAGCATCTACTTAACAAAGCCTTACTTAGGCTAGAGTATGGTACTACATGTCGATGTTAAGTCAAGATGAAGTTAACAGTTAGTTTATGCTCAGTATATTGACTTGGTTGTGCCACTGTTGACATCCTCACACTTTAGGCCATAGATATAACGATCAACAAGAAAGCAAATTAGTTATTATAGGCTTACTTTATCACAAAAGATGGCTTCTACGAGTGGTTTACAGATAGACGACGTGCTAACGTCCCTGAAACCTTGGGGGAAGTGGCAACTGAGACAACTTGTCTCTCAGCTACTTCTCTGCTTCCCAGGTAGCTACTTGATGTTGTCCTTCATCATAGTAGGTAAGCTGATTAAATTGCCTTGCTTGTATGGATAATGTAATATCGGTTATTATGCCATCATGAGTTAACCATATATATGCTATACCGGTATGTATAATCGATGATCATGGCATAATAAAGCCAAAATATCTTATCTGTACCAACATGATTTATTCCTAGGGAGATTATTTCGATCGTTGCTTAAATTGTATTAATTAGGCCTTATTGCACTCTCTATTACACTAATGGCAATCTCTTAAAAAGAGACCAAACTAATACTAAAAAGAACTCGTGAACCAACGATGTTACAGTTTGAGATGTTCAGTTTGGAATTTGGAACTTAAGTCTTTTACCGTGGTCAATCTTGGCCAAAGTTTAAGTTGATGTTGAGACAAGCATATATTGGCTCTTAACCTCGACTATCACCATGCAGAAAAACAGGAGCAGTAAACCAATACAATATTGTAATAAGATTGTATAAGCCTGTATATATGTGTACATTTTAACCTTTCTTTTTAAACCCTCCAGCCGTGTACCCCGAGGTTACATGTACTGATTATCGAATGAATGCATCTTCATCTTACACATTTGAGAATTCCACGGTAGGATCGTTTGATTATGCTGGTAAATCTGCGCGTCTGAGGCCATACTTCAACCAATCATTGGACGGCAAAGCCGAACTCGTTCGTGGGGACCATTGCACGTTCCTTAATTCCTCATCGGGAGAAACGACATCATGCACTAAAGGCTACTCTTATAACATACCACGTGACAGCAGTATAACATCAGAGGTAATTTCAATCTTAACATCCTTGTGCCAGTGTGATTACTCTTTATAAAAATATATACAGGCAAGCAAAATTGTCTTTCTCTACATTTACACAAAAAATATATACAGGGATTTTACCAACTCTAAATGATATTTTTTCAGGTTGTGTTTATTATAACCCATACCTAAATATCTATGTGTGTTACATATTCGCCACATATGATCTTCATAATGTACATGTTAGATATATTGCCTTTTCTCGAGATGCGCCGATAGGTTATCCAGAACAACTCGAGATTCAGGTCTATCTAGAAACTTGTCTCTGATAATTTATCTAGAACATGAGATAATTTATCGACTTTAATTAGTCGATATCCCTGTGCCAGTGTGATTACTCTTAACAAAAATATATACAGGAATTTTACCAACTCTAAACAATACTTTTTTAGGTTGTGTTTATTATAACCCATATACACCTAAATATCTATGTGGGTACATATACGCCACATATGATCTTCAAAATTTACAAGTTACATGTATTGCCTTTTCTCAAAATTCGCCTAAAAGTTATCCAGAATAACTTTCAGGTCTATCTAGAAACTTGTCTGAGAATTTATCTAGAACATGAGATGATTTGTCGGTTTTAATTAGTCTATATCCCTGTGCCAGTGTGATTACTCTTGACAAAAATATATACAGGAATTTCAAAACCTCGACCCTTTATAGCGTACAAGAGGAACAAAACTCTTAAGGACCTACTGGTGCAGACAAAACCCACTTCTGTATCGGATAACCCATAACTGCTGTTATCGTTACTTTACGAATGAATAATTTAAACAAAGATCTACATTAAGCTGTTTTCCCCTCCGCCGTGGCTCCGTGGTTGAGCGTTAGACTACGGAACCCCCTTCACTGTACCCGGAATAGGTTCGATCCCCTCTGTGAACCGTAAGTATATAATGAAAGCTTCCGGTGGATGCAGAGTTCGCGGGGTGGTTTTGACGAGATTTCTACCCGGTTTTCCACCATACACCGGCAACGCAATTTATTCGGATTAGTAAGTCATATAGGTGAAATACTCTTGAGTACGACGTTAGACACCAATCAAACAAACAAGCAAATCTTTATTTAGTTTAAAATTATTGTTTTTCGATATCAAAGACGAAATGAAGGTCAGTTGGCCTTCACATATAGAGCTCTTATCGTAGATCGTTTTGACGCAATCTAACGTTGAAACAATTTCATTATGAGCATATGAGCATTTATCGTAGCTCTGTTTGACAGTTGACACGATTTTATTAGGTAGCCTATAGGGTATCACCGTGGATCACTTTGGCGATTAAAACTATTTCGTTTGAACATACTCTTCTGGCCTCCCCTGTAATAACCATAATAGTGAACCGTCATTTGAATGTATATTCACAGTGGGATTTGGTGTGTTCGCGGAAGTACCTGTCCGGATTGAGTCAGACGATGTTCACAGTGGGCCAGGCTGTAGGCACCGTTATGTCCATGTATCTTGCTGATCGTTATGGAAGAAAGAAGGTTTGTTTGTTGAACCTGTGGGTGTCAATGGCACTGAGTGCAGCCATGTCTCTATCGCCCTCTATCACCGTTTATATCATCCTCAGATCAGTCACTGGCTTCTTTCAAACGGTAAGATTTCCACTGCTTTACATTAGACGAATCTTAAATTTGTTGGTATGATTAAATCCAAGTGTAAACAAATATTGCAAAATACTTTTTAACAAAAAAAATATAACTAAAAAGAAAGCTATATTGGAAGAGAAATGTTCTCTATCCGGACAGACCATGAACGATGGTAGTTAATTATTTATTTATTTATTTTGCTAACAATTTGCTCGTTGTTGAAATTGCCTTTGCTTCGCAGGGTTTTATCATGGTAGTGGGAGTTATTATTCTGGAGATCTTGCCCGTTAAACAGCGGACCTACCTGGCTCTCTTCGGTAATTTGTCCTGGGCTCTGGCTATGACAACTTTTAGTGGCTTGGGTTACTTGTGTCGTAACCTCAGCTGGAGATACACACAGCTGGTCATCACGGCACCCTGTGTCTTTGTGATCTTGAACATGTTGTTAGTATAAAATACTCCTATATATTAAGCAATTACGTTCAATTGTGTAAATAGACAAGTAAACGTTATTAAAGTATTATTAAAATTACAGCGAATAGTTATGAAAGGTGAAAACATAGATTCAAAGAGGGAAATTCCGTCACGTCTAATGAAAGTTGCTTAAAACATAGATTTAATAAATAATTTGTTCTTATAATTATTGTATCACCAAGATTTAAAATTTATCTTTGATTATATTGCAAATGTAGTCCCGAGGCCCTTTTTTAGATATATTGATAAAAAACCCACAAGTTAATATTTAAACAGAACTGGGAGTGAAATGGATATTATTGAAAACAATCCTCATTCTCCTTTATTCGTCCTTGCCATAACGCAATGGGGCATTAGGCATTTGAACTGGTGGCAAAAATGAATGAAATATAATTGTTAAATAAGTATGGTCATATTGATTTCCCTTGTTTAGAGTTTTGGACGAGTCCGTTCGCTGGCTGCTGGCAAATGGTAGATACGATTCAATAAAACGTATTATCCAAAAGGCGGCCGTGATAAACGGTCGTCAAGATCACCCTTCCGTGAAGTCTTGTGTCGCTTGGTGTGAGCAACAATCTGAGAAGGCGCGAGGCACTTCTTCGGCAGAGCTCAGCAGCGTCTTAAAGAAGATCGATGGCTCTGGTGTTCCCGAAGATACTGAACAATTCATTGAATACGAGGGCAACGAGATGAAAAGTGCCGAGAATGCAGCAAAGTATTCTCCAGCAACTTTAGTTCGGCATCCAAGACTTCGGCGCCTGTTAACAATATTATGTTGCGTCTGGTTTGTTCTGCTTTCTAGTCTTAATCACTGTATCAGCTTCTATAACTGCAAACTTAATCTGATGACTTTGATAAAAGGAATACAAAATTAATCACAAGAAAGACTTCTTACTTACAGTGTAGCACATAAAGAAAAACACAAATACTTTAACAGCAACCTGAATATAAAATCGAAATACCGTATATCAAAATATCCTTTCAGATTACCAATTATTAGTATTAGTCTAAGGCCTAGTTACCAAATCTGCTGTCTTGAGGGTTTTTATGTATATTTGACATTCCAACAGGATTTTTTACGTTCATTAAGATGTTTGTTTCTGGAACGAGAAATCGACATTTCACCTGATATAAATTGACAGGTTGATGAATGGTTGGGTGTATCTGGGCTTGTTGTTAACGTCATCGGCACTGGCTGGGGACATCTATATGAACCTCTTTCTCAACACTGTCATAGAGATCCCAGGAGGAATAATCACATATGTATGTCTGAGATGGTACGTTGGTCTTTGTCATGTACTTACACGCATAGTACTTTTTTATCGATGCATTCTAACCGTGGAATAATTAAGGCATTATGTCCGGAGCCGTCTAGACTTTTTTGTTGTTGATAGTTCACACTGATTGTTGATTTATAAAGTAGTTAATGTAGCCTAAATGGTATATTTTGACTAAAACTCGCATGAACTGTACTGTACTCTTTTAGTTTTGTGAAACAGATAGTATTAGTCTTATGTCCATATAAGACTGCAAAGCAGCATTTAATTAACTCTTTGGCGGAAAAGCTTGATAGTACTTGCGCCGTATAAGAAAATGTCTAAGGCGGTGATGTTTTAATATTAAGTAAGAAATATTCCATGCATAGGATCTAAATAAGTGTCAAAGAACACAAGATTCTGTCGTTAGATAATTTTCCTTAGTACCATAAAAAAGAGGAGATGAGGAGTTCTAGCTGCCATACATATTCCTGTTTTCTATAGGATTGGTCGGCGTTTTACTTGTGTGTTGTTTAATGGAATGGCAGCTTTGGGATTGGCGATCAGTTGTGCCATACAAATAGCATCAGGTATATATGGTATTCATAAACATAGTGCTTTATTCGAAGCGGTTATTCTGGCATTTTTAAGAGAGTCGCCATGGCAGTAAGCCTAAGTCTAATTTCAGTCAAATCTGACTCTGTTAAAGGTAAGGGAGGTTCGATAAGCCCCATTCAAAGCGATGTCCAAATATGATTTAGCACTATAGGTAGTCAGCATGTCACATAGTTCCATATATAAGTAAAACCTCGAAGTATGCGGATTTCCACTTGCATTACTTGCCTCGGACACACTCATTCGTTCTTATTTGCTGGTTTTTTAAACCTAACCATATAGGACCTATATTAACAAGATCATTCAACAGAGGGCTATTCATGTATTAACCAGAATAATGAAATCACGAAACGAAATCCCAAAATCCCAAAATTTACAGAATTTATTCGACGAATTGATCAATAGGATTGAAGTCTCGATATATATTAGAGACTTCGAGACATCCTCTCTGTTGAAGATACTATACTGAACTATAGCGATATCGCCTGTTATAGATAGTAATACTGTGTTTGTAGGCTCTTCGGGCGGCACAGTAATCACAGCCTTTTCCATCCTTGGTAAATTTGGCAATTCGGTGGCATTTGGTGCGTTGTTCACATACACGCCGGAGTTATATCCTACCAATCTACGGTAAGTTTATAAATCTTGCTGTCATATACTGTAATCTGATGTTAGAAATGTATTTTGTTCACAGCCCTTTCCTGTTGTCATCCATATGCCTGTTGCACTACCACAGAACTCCAAAACTGTTTTTCACGATAATCATTTGATAAAATATCTAACAAATTGTGTTTGCCATGTGTCTTACACATCTCTGGATATAGAGTTGAACTTTTTTTAAAAATACTATATAGGCCTATACCTTCAACTGAGAATCGCCAATAAGAAAACTCCTGCTCTGAATACCTGACGGACCTCCATCCAGGCATCGCGAAGAACTGTTGATAGACAAGAGGTATAAAATGCAATTGGTATAGGTCTATATTTTTGCATGCAATTGCCTATATAAGCACACACGAAATATATTAAATGTCGGAGAATCAGATGCACAAAAACAGCTTAGCTTTACCGAGAATTCTGTATCCAAAATTCATTTGCATTTTCAACTGCATATAAACCTTTATCGACGTTCAATTTACGTTCTGTACGTATATAGGAGTTTGGGTCATGGGATGGCTGGAACAGCAGCTCGTGTTGGAGGTATGCTAGCACCTTTTTCCATGATACTGGTGAGTTTAATAGACTGATGTCCAAAATCATATTCCGGTCGTATACGTATAAAATGGAAATATCCAGGTGGCTGCATGTTTTTTTTAAGAGTTCGTTTTGTTTCCATCATACACCAGCAACGCAAAGTTATCATATAAGTGATATACCATTGCAATTTAAACTTAAAGTGAATCATCTCCAACGTCAAGACTTCACCTTTAATGTATTGAACGGCCATCATGTGTGATTGCCTGGTTTCTGAATTCGGGAAGCAGATTAACGATTCGCGTGATACACTTTGTGCCATTGACTATTTCAATGTAAACAGCTAACCGCATACTGTTGTTTACGGATTGCGGGTGACAAACGCTGACAAAATGGCCAGTCAATACACACAAGGTTCAATACCGGCATCAAAAACCGCCAAGGGAGATAACCGAAGTGAGTCACAATTGATACCATTAATTGAGTTTGTTTGTTTGTTTGAATTGGGGTTAAATGCCGTACCCAAGGTTATTTCACTTATATGACGGCGTGCCATCCCAAGCGGTGAAGGAAACCACCGTAAACGACCCTGGCAACATGGAAGACAGGACAAAATATTTACAAAACATAAACAAAACAGGACACCACAACAAATCGGCTTTCTGTGCCCCTTAGCTCAGAGAGCACCATGCATGGCACAGGAGGCTCCCACCCAACCACCCGCGATACCATTGAGTATACAATGTTAAACACCAATCAAATATATCCTTTTGAAGACTTGGCGTTTGAGGTTGTATTTAACTTCCATTAAATATCGACTATAGCAAACTTTGTAATCTTTTTTTCAAACGAATAACCGCGGGTGGGAGCCGCCTGTGTCCTCTGAACAAGAGGCATCATAAAACACATTTGTTATTGTGCCCTGTTTTTTGGTGTTGCCAGCATCGTCTATGGTTGTTTAATCCACCGACTGGGCTGGCACTCCGCCATATGAGTGAAATAACCTCAGTATACGGCGTAAACCCCTTATCAATAAACAAACAATCAAACGAATAACCGTAAAAATGACATATCATGCATATAAAAGCCTTTCATATTGAGCGGGTATCTGTGATAAAGAACGATATTCATGAAATATGCTAAATGTTTCAGATTCTGTCAATTTACTTTATGTGCAACTAAATTCGCATAATTAACAAACTATATATAGCTTGAGCAGTAATTCCGCAAATCAGTGACTTCCTTCACAAAACATTTCCGCCTTTAGTGACGAGTTTCCTGCAACACTTTTCCCTACCCGTCGCCTTTTGTCCATAGCAAGTGCGAATAGGCATTGTATTTATCAACATGAATTCTGTTAACAGCATTTTGTTATGTCAGATATCCGGTTTATATATGCGGAGTTCAAGTTGCTTATTAACTCAATGCTATTCAGTATAAAGTCGGTCTTATAATAATCGCTACTTTTGATTATTTTGCTCACGAGTGATTCGGTTAATCATTTATAAGTTCCGATACAAAAATGGCTAATGCTCTCACAGTTCTAACCAGCTCATTATTATAAATAATAATAAGATTAAGCTCTTATTATTATAAATATAAAAATTATATTTTTAATTGCGCACGCTCATGATTCGTGGTTTAGGCCGCGTAACATTACAATTTAAAACCTGTAGCCCAATATATAGAGCTAATCATTTAAAAGACAAATAGTACATATAGTTTAACTTCAGTTTATAGTAAATCATGTTTTATATACGATTTTGTCTTTCATTTCAATTTTGTTTCAGATCAAGACAATACCATGGCTTCCTTCTCTCTTATATAGTGTGTCGTCCTTAATATGCAGTCTGCTCATATTACTGCTTCCGGAGACAAGAGATAAGTCACTGCCACAAACGATAGAGGACATTGAGGGCTGGTACAAAAAACAACCTTCACAGCACCAAGAAAGTGTGGCAAAGAAAAGCTTTAAAGTTAAAGTTTAACGTATATACAATTTATGTTTATGGAATATAATATTGATACAAAGAAATGTTGCTCTAGTTCATGTGTTTGTCATTTACAGTGAAATGTCAGTTACGTAAATGGCAGAGTGGCAAATAAATTTTGTCAGTTTTATAGATTACCGTTTCTGTTGTCTTTCATCGTTAAAAACATGGTGGGTACTCGTAACTTATTTCGAAGCACAGGACAGTGTCTGTGACACTTTTTGGCATTAGTTACAACACGGGTTAAGCATGTAAATGTTTTAGATGTATTGTTTGCTAATTGCCTTAAAAGGCCATTTTCTGACATGAAAATCTGGGCCATAGCTTGTTCTGGGGACGATATATCATTAAAACATCCAATATGACAATATTTGGAGTTAAATAAACCGGGACAAATTATAGGTTTCTAGTCTGTATTATTGTTATTTTTAATATATGTATCGGTATACTGTAATAAAGTATAAGGATTCCTATTGATGTATTAACTGTACAGTTTTGTTAAAGGCGGGAGCTAAAGAGCACATAGTAAATTATTTCTAACTTTCAACAGTAAACAAGGCTGTTATATTTGCCTTGCCAACCGTCTTGATCCGTGTCCGGTTGGTAACTTCTATATTTCGGTCTATCTACACTAGTGTCCAAAAGAAACGATACCAACTTGTTTTCAAAATATTTTGTTACGAATTGATTTTTGTAATAT